>JAUMHA010352347.1:0-14064 GCA_032359765.1 Saxidomus gigantea | reverse complement strand
TCTGCCAACTGATTGATATTTATAACCAAATTTGTAAAGCATTTGACGAAAAGAAATCAACGTGCATGGTATTATGTGATATTTCTAAAGCGTTCGACAGAGTCTGGCACAAGGGTCTAATTTTCAAACTAAAACAATATGGTATATTTGGGAATTTACTTAACTGGCTTTTTCATTATCTTTCTGATCGACATTAAAGAGTTTTTGTTGGAACATCTTATTCTTCTCCAAAAGTCATTAATGCTGGCTACCCACAAGGATCGGTACTTGGGCCCCTTCTCTTTCTTATTTACGTAAACGACATAGCAGATTCACTTTTAAGTTCCACTCGCTTATTTGCAGACGATAGTTTTTTTAGCTGTTTCTGCTTCTGATATACATGCGATGGAAAGAACTTTGAATAACGACTTAAGTAAAATAACAAAATGGTCAAAACAATGGCTTGTAAACTTTAATCCCGCAAAAACCGAAGTAGTATTTTTTTCATAAAACCAAACTGCTCTTCCTGTACTTACATTTGACAATATAAGGCCAAACTTTGTTGACCACCATAACATCTGGGCGTAACTCTGAGTAAAAACGTCAATGGCATGAGCACATTTCCAACATCAACAAGTCTGCAAACAAACTAATAGGGTCAATGAGATTTCTCTAATTTAAACTGAACCGATAAACCTTAAATCAAATTTATATTTCGTATCTTAGACCTAAACTCGAATACGCTTCAATAGTATGGGACAGTTGCACTTACTATGGAGAAAATTCTCTAGAACGTCTTCAATACGAGGCAGCCAGAATTGTTTCTGGCTAAACTCGGTTCGTCTCCATCAACAAACTGCTGAATGAAATAGGCTTGATGACACTTTCTGACTGTAGAAAAATGAAAAAACTGATTTTAATATACAATAAAAAGAAATGAGTTACCAATGTATTTACGTGAGCTGTTTCCACCTACAGTACAGGACAGTTTGATTTGCCAAAATAATCAATATTTATTGAGAAACTCAAATGATTATCTTACAATGCCCCAATGCTTGGATATACATGTATATTCCCGTTCAACATTACCTTCTTCCCTTAAACTGTGAAATGAACTCAATATAGAAATAAGAGAATCTCCTTCTCTTTTAATTTTTAAAGGAAAACTCAAAACAGTATTTAAATTCGAAAATGTTTCTTGCTATTATCTATCAAGTAAAAGCTATTTTGCAGTACATCATGCCCGAAAAAAAAATAACTGCAGCAATTTATATGCTGACTTGTTCTGCAATCATCTACGAGATTCACCTGTTTGTCAATGCGGACATGGTGTAGAAAATGCAGAACATTATTTCTTTTTAATGTACACGTTTTTCAAATAAAAACAATTGAGCTTTTCCGCAACACGAAAGATGTTCACCCTCTCAGCACAACAAAGCTGCTATTTGGCAATGACGCACTAAATGACGTCCAAAATACCATTGTCTTTAACGAGGTTCAAAAATTTATTAAGAACACTAGAAGTTTTTTCTAATAATGATGATTTCTAAAAACTTATTGTCCTGTATAGAAGGACATGCTTATTGCTATTTGCTTTTTGTAAATTGCTTTTTGCTGAATGATTTTTAGCATGCTACTTGGTAATTGCTTTTTGCTTATGACTTTTGCTAAATGCTTGTTGGCCGGTCGATCATGTAAATTTATATGCTTTTTGCTTACTGCTTTTTGCTAACTGCTTTGTGGCCGGTAATTGCTAATTGCTTTTTGCAAATTGCTTTTTGCAAATTGCTTTTTGCAAGATGCTTTTTGCTAATAACTTTTGCAATCTGCTCTTGCTGATTGCTTTTTGCTAACTGCGTTTTGTTAAATGCTTTTAGCAAAATGCTTTTTGCTAACTGATTTTTGCTAATTGCTTCTAGCTAACTGCGTTTTGCTAAATGCTTTTTGGTCGGTGGATCTTGTTAATTGCTAATTGCTTTTTGCTAAATGCTTTTTGACCAATAATTGCTCATTGCTTTTTGCTGTATGCTTTTTGGCTGGTGGATCATGTTAATTGGTAACTTGTCTTTTGCTAAATGTTGATTGCTAGATGCTGTTTGCCAAATGCTGTTTGCTTAATGCTTTTCTTTAGTTCAAAAAGCAATAACCAAAAAGCAATCAGCAAAATACAATACGCAAAATATAGTACGCAAAAAGCATTTTGCATAAAGCAATCAGCAAAAGGCAATAAGCATTTAGCAAAATGCAATTAGCAAATAGCTTAGCAGCTAGCTAAAAGCTATTAGTAATAAGCAATTACAAAAAGCAAAGCAATTAGCAAAAGGCAATTTGCAAGAAGCAAATAGCAATTAGCAAAAAGCAATTAGCAAAAAGCAATTAACAAAAAGCATTTTGCAAAAAGCAATCAGCAAAAGGCAATTAGCAATAACTGACAAAAAGCATTTAGCAAAAAGCAGTAAGTAAAAAGCAGTTAGCAAAAGGCAGTAAGCAATTACATTGTAACATGATCCGCAAATCAAAAAACGTTTAACAAAAAGCAATTAGCAAAAAGCATTTAGCAATTAGCATGGCCCACCGGCCTTCCAATTAGCAAAAAGCATTTAGCAATTAGCATGACCCACCGCCCTTCCATAGTCCTCGACAAATTCTGCTGTGGTTTTGGCGGGGTGTTTCGTCGGCGGCAGAGTTCACATTGTGGAGATGTGTGGGTTGCGCCAATTTTTTCTTTATTCTCCTTTTATTACTCATTTTCTATTTTTTTCCTCTTCTTTTTTTTCCTTATCTTACATACTTTTACGAATATTATCTTATGTACTATTTTGGCGGTACCGATATTCCTATTTGTTTTAATCAACTTTCTTCTTGTCAATTTTTTTTTTTCTTAAAAAGTAATGACCTTTCTGTTTTACTTTGCTTAGTTTCTATGTTAAGCAAAATCGTCTTCACAACCCGCTTGCCATTATATTCATATTTATCAACCTAGAGAGGGCCGTTAACTGATGTTGCTATAACTCGTGGCCCAATCCATTTAAATTGTTTCTATCCAAATGTTATACGTGGACTTGTACATAGAACAATAAAATAGTATTAAGCTAAACATGTGTAGTTTGGTACTGAGCATACATCTTGCTTGTTTCAGTTTTCATTACCTTTCTTCATGTATCTTATACACAGCAAATATTGTAAATGAAAAATAAATGTATTCAAAAAGCATACAAAAATATAATGACAATTAGGGAATATAGGAAGACTGTTTCTTTATTCAGTGAATATGAGCCTGTATTGTGGTCAGCAACATGCATCAGTAATTCACAACTACAATCACTTGTCAGTCTATACTGTAAAAGTTCCAGAAAACTACTTAGGTCTGGACAGCATTTGGCAATCATACTATACCTTAGTAAAGTATTTTATCCTCGAACATAGCACATTCCAAAATGAAGAGCATTGTCATTAGAAATAAAAGGAGTGTTCCAATGCATAGATGCTAGCAAATGCTGTTTATCTTATTTAATCTATCTGATCTAGATATTAACAAGCCAATGGAAAGCAATGCATAATTCAGGTAAAATGATGCTTCTTGTATCGGAACTTCCTCGCAGTAGTTGGCCGAGTTGTCATTAACCACTGACCAAATATTCTAGGTAAGAGTTGCAGTTCTAGTATATATACTTCAAACATAATCTAGGTATTGGTTTTGTTTATGTCTTCATGAAACTTTACTTCAATATATGGGGGTGGAGTTAAGACAAGAGGGCAATGATAACCCTATATCGCTCACCTGAGTACAAGTACACTTGTCAAATTTGGCCCAAGGGGCATGATTTGAACAAGGAAGATGGAAGACCACTAGACAAATGTACATACCAAATATGTTTCCTATATACGTCTTTGTAAAACAAGTGACCCCCTTGGAGGGGCCAATGTTGACTCAAGAGGCATAATTTGAACAAACCTTGAAGAGGTCTACTAGGCAATGATACATGCTAAATATCTAGTCTAGCATGATCGTAACTTGTCTGAAAAAAAGAGAGAAACATTAGTGATCCTATGTTCCGACAAGTTTTTTTATGTGAACAAGAAGAAAAACCCTAAAGATTTACTAAATTTACTAAAGTCCTTAACGACTCACGTGCATTGAAGAGTAAAACATTAGGAACAGAATATTTCAAAGCGCAATATTGGTAAGTCTGATGTCCTGTGCGTCTCAAAGAAAGGAAATAAACTTTTTTATTTTTTGTGAAAATAATGTAAACGTAAAAGGTATAACCTGAGTGAATTTATTGGGTGCCCTTTTTACGTTAATTTTTATTACAGCCATAACTGCAATAAAGCTTACCTTCACTTCAAATAAAACACAGTAATAAAACTCAGTTTTTAGTAATGTCCTATCGGATGGCTACAAAATTAAACTATTTAGGGAAATAAATGGACATAATACGACATAAATGTCATGTGTTAGAAACATTACCAAAACCCCTTTCCAATGTGTGCATAAAAATGTGTTGCTAACCGCATTGAGCAGATGTTAGTTATGTATTGTTTAATACAGTTCATATACATTTAAATCTAATGACAGGGAATAAATTATTTGTGTTACCTTCAGTACATAATATATAAAGCCTACAAGAATTGCAAATCACAAGAACTCAAAATGCATGGAACAGGGAGTTAAAACAAATCAACAATGATAGGAAGTAAGTTTGTTTCATTACATTATACATTTCAGATAGATACTTTCAAATTAAACTATTTCTGATATATCAGAATGGTTGCATTTTGGAATAATTTCCTGAGAAATGATATTTTAAAATTAATTAGACTTCATTTTTAGAAAAATTGAATATAGATCTTTTATATTCCTAACACATATATTAACTCCAGGTCCAGCACCAACTATATTTCGCCAAGAACTACAGTAAGGCAACACCTATTCAACCCCGGCCATGCATCACATTAGAGTGAGCACGCCCAAAATGCAATGCTTTAAAACTATTACTGAATGACTGTATCATATACGCCAGACATGCATGATCGCCTACCGGTCATCATAATTTTTCGCCTCAAGAAATCGAGCGATTTATTATTTGTTCACCTAAATGAGAAAATCTTATTATTACCAAACCTTAAACAATACATAAATATTCTTAGAATTGTGCATAGAAAATATGCTCATAAAACATATTATATAACCACGTGTCTTATGTATAACGTACATATAAGTAGAACACCTTGTGTCACTTCCTTATTTCTATAAATCTTGAACTCTAACATAAAATGTTCACTATACTAATGCACACTAATAAAGCTCTTTAACCAAAGGGTTGTATTCCTGTGTCCGTTTGTTTGTAATCAAGCTTCCGATAAACAATATTGCATCCATTCAACACTAGAATTAACCGCTCGGTTAAGAATTTCACTGTCAATACCATTTACATGAAGAGAGATCTAGAATGTTTGTAGCATGGCAGAACAATTTCGTTCAGCTAGTTACTGATATGCCGTGACGGTTTTCGACACACTGTGTTCATAACTTCTTTGTGAATTGTTGGATTATTACAGCCTTTTTTAAACGACTAATACAGACAAACACCTGGAAACATAAAAAATACTCGTACATTGTAACATTCAACTTGTTCTTAACATCATTTAACTACAAATAACATTTCATGAATTATCATTACGATGTTGATCTTGTGGAAAAGTTGATTGCAATTACAAAAGATGTACTTAATCACAAAAAAAGACTTTTCGGGTGTGGTGAGCGGATAAAGTAGTATTTATTGGTGTAACGACCAAGGAAGCAAAACAATTGAGCGATTAGCACGGGGGTTTGCGTAATAATCGTGTTTACCTGGGTACGTGTATATCGGTTTAAACCCGGTTTATCATACCATTGCAATCACGCAGCTAAGAAAACATGGAACCAGATATATGGCTCGGCCTGAGAAAACGGTTGTTTTTCGTAAAATAAAATGAATTATTTTAAGTCAAAACTAATTTTTATTATTTCAAAAGTGATGCCAATATCAAGTGTTCCTGTTTACTTTTGCTAAGCATAAATACGTATATATGTATTTTAAGACACTGTTTAAAAACACATCTGTATATGTGTAGCTATTTCTTGCAAATTTACTAAAGTTTCGAAGCTATAATAATTGATTAAATTAATTATATTTTTCCTGTACGTACCTGGATGTTGCATTACAGTCATATAAACATGACACAAAGTATATGTCTGGGAATACTGCTATTCAAAGAGTATTTTCTTTTCTGTAAACATAGTTGTGCTCAGTTTTCTACATAAGGAATTGGAACTTCACGGGAAATATTAGTTTAGTTTATACTAATTTATTTCAGCTCGATTGTGAAGAAAGCTTTACGCTTATCGAGTCATTCTCGAGTCCACGTCCTGGAAAAACCAGTACTGGTGTCATATGAGGAGGTACGGTCGTGACCCCAGTGGGGCTCGAACCCGCTAACTCCTAGGTAAGCGGCAGACACCTAAACTGCTATAGCACCGCTCACCTTTGTTTCGTTCTTACTAGTAATATATTTTCTACATTGTCACTTGTTGAAAAAAACCTCATTGGCTGCTTGGGGAACTCACTGGTTACTAGGTAGCCTCTCCAGCAGACAAGATGATAATATTTAAATCTCCAAGCAAAAAAACGTTCAGCCATTTATTCTAACAGGGCTCGTTCTGCTAGCCTGGTGAAATCTGGCAGACAAGATAAATTCAATACCCTTGTACAACCGCTAACTGCCCCTTAACTGACCAGCAGGGTATTTACTGTAATGTCTTAAAAAACATTGAATGATAAGATGGTAATCACCACCTCAATGTATATATTGAAAGTTTAATTCATTAGCTTTGCCATGATTTTGCTGTATCTGAAATACGACTGACTGACTAACATAAGGATAGCATGCACACTGGAATAACTTTTTTTTAAATCTTTACTCAAAATAAAATGGTTTACTTTGCAATTGTACTTTTTTGGCAATTGTTTCAGAAAATAATATAATTCTTTAAACTCATTTCATTGACATGACATTAAACACACCATGAAAATAGGTTAAGAGCATATAAGATTTTAATAGATTACTATATGTATGGACGTCATTTTAAATAACTCATATATTCCTTTCAGGCGTCCAAGTTTCAAATAATATTTTACAAAGATCACAGATTTTTAATACATACATAGATATTATATATATTTGAATTTTTTAACATGGGAATTTGTTCTTTGTGTAGGGGCTAATTTATTTTTAGATAGAATGTATAAATATAGATCAACTATTTTGATTCAGCCACATACATGTAATATGTGTATTTACTAATTTTGTTATATCTTAGTGTCGAAAAAGCAATAATGGAAGAATTTTCTCCATCAAATTCATTGGCATCCGTAAGTTCGGCTCATATTTTAATGTTCTTTTAAGAATATGTAATTTTAACACACTCATTTTGTAAAAGATACGAGACTGACAAAATAATGGTAATACGTTTTCTAGTATGTTCCAGGTGTCATTACGAACGGGTTACATTAAGGTTACAGCTGACTGCGCATATAAGTTACCTGTGAAAATTGGTATGCGTGACCCAAGGCAAAGAGGCTTCCATTCCTAAATAAAAACATCACTGTTTTAAATCACTTCATACACAATGGCCAGTTGTGTTCACCTTATTTTCGACCTTTATCTATAAAGGTTTCATTTATGAACACGTGTGGTTGTTCATCATTGAGCGAAGCACTGTATAAGACTGCAAAAACTGTAGTGTTTTCATTCAGGCAAATACACCGGGAAACATTTACCCCTAATCTACGTGTACGGTGACTGATGATTAGAAAACAGGCCTGAATAGACATCGTTTCGTTCCGTGCAGTATTTATTTTTCAGCTACATACCAATTTAGCGTATTTTCTTCTTTCTGGTCCATCATACAAATTCGCTAATGTAACACGATGCTTCAAACTTGTTAACGTAATTTTGACTTTGGTCGGCACAGTTAGAACTTTGGTGCTGCACATTATCAATGAGAATTACATCTGACAGAAGTTTCTAAAAAATACCTCAAAGGAGATACAGTCTCGTGAACGTTCAAGGTTATAACATGGGTTTTTACAATGGCCCATAAAGGTGGTATTTACCTTGAACATTCACATTCTGTAAATTGTCTAGATAAAATTAACATTTTACACACGTTTCATGAAAATCCTTCATGAGAATTCAGAGATAATGCCAGGAAAAAATCTTCAGGTGTATTAGTAAATATCTTTTACATTAGAAACTGCATCATTTATTGAATGATCCACATTCGAAACACATGATGTTTTTATTCTATAAAGATAGTCCATTGCAGATCTATTTTGAAAACTTTCACATTTGAATCATCATTTTTGAGGATTGAATTGGCGATTGATTCAAGGGTGAATAATTCTAAAGTACAAAAAGTACAGCAGGGTATAGATCTAGGGAGTAACAGATCTACAGTGTATGCAGTTTATTCCCTTTAAACAGCTCTATCAAACGCGATATAGTGTTTTGCAAAACTTAATGATAATGCTGTCTTGCTATAGCGTCAAACAAATTCACTGGGAAAACCCACAAAAGATGTTTGTATTTGACTCGATAAAATGAATGATTCGTTGAAATACTTTACATTTCTGCCTTTTCCCTCCAAAGTATGTTGATGCTTTTTATCACGTTTGTCGAGCAGCAACACGCAACACTCTACAAGCTTTTCTATCTCTGCCGTGGTCAAATTGGAGACACTCCGCGCGAATTGATATGATGAAACGATAATTAGACTCTGTTTTACCAAACTAACTAGATAGGTACGATAATGCTATCCGTGGACTTACGAGGGCATTCATAAGACACTTTATGAGAATCGTAAATATTCTCGTTTCTTTAGACTAACGAGAAACAGGTCTCGCAAATCCCTCGTAAGTTACGATTTTTGATAAGACGGGCCCACTGTCATGTCCAGGCCGTCCAGACCCAGGAGAAGGGAAAGCCGGAATTATAATTAGTCCGTACCTCAACTGTGATTATGATGTAGTTAAGAATGATAAAATGATAACGTATAATTATACAGTTATATCAAGTCACACTAGGTCAAATTTCTTCAGACAGTCCCAAGAGAAAAAAGAACACTTTATGACCATACGCCTGGTCACAATATTTCCCCATAACAATTGATTTTACTCTGTGAGAATCAAAACCACATTCATGACAGAAGCAATGTGCCAAAATCCCGCGGTGTACTGCAATTACGTTGCTATAACCCGCTACATTCCATTACTACCAGTGGAAAAACAAGTTACATATGGCAAGTTGCTATTCTGTCTACTTCACTTTAATTAATGTTATATTGGAAAAAGATTAAATTTGATTAAGTTTTTTATAAACAAAGTAAGTCGCTGAATTTAAATCTTGGTTTTGCTATAAAAAGAATCAGTGAGTCAAGTATTGCATTAGCTTATAATTCTTATCAACACATTTACCTACTCTTCCTTCGTATCTGTCCCAAAATCAGTTAATTTTAAGGTATTCACATTTCACATTTAAACATATTTCTCAGGTGTATCTATCAATTATGTACTGATTATTGACATAATGGCAGCATTGGTACACTGTAAAACCACACTTCATATTCATATACACTGTAAAACCACACTTCATATTCATGATCTGTATATTTGGATCCAGACTCCAATTATATATCACACTGGACTAGTGACCCAGGAGTTACCAGATCGATCTCCAGCACCATCACTGACATGAATACTAGTAACTATCATGTGGATGAAACGTTACCCGCGGTACACTACAGTAAAATTATAAATTAATAGTTTAAGTGATTACTGATATTTGTCCAAGACAGTGCCAGCAGCTAAAAAGACATTAGCTAAGATTTACAGAACAATAAATAATAGTTGACAGAGTTATCTGCGTTTGCTTACAGATATGTGTAATGATGGTATACAAGTATTCCAACTTTCAAAGTAGTATCACAAATAGTTAAACCAATCTTAACCGAGATCCTAAGTCAAAAGGGGTCAAATTTTAAAGAAAAACATTTACAAGGTTACAATATCTTGCCTACATGTTGGAGTCATGGTGGTAAACAAATTTACAGCTTTCAAAGTAATATCCGAAGTCAAAAGATGGACTTGTAGGAAAAAATTAACCGAGATTCTAATTCGACAAAGGGCCTTAATAAAAACCATTCCTGACATAGTTACCTTTTTTTGCCTACACAAGGGAGGTTTCATGATGCAAACAAGTAGTCCAAGTTTCACAGCAATATCTCAAAGGGTTACATCAATAAGTGAATTTTACCTAGATTCAATGTATTCTCTACGTCAATAAAAGGCCGTCATTCTTCCAAAAACCTTTACACATTTATTCAACGACGCCAGGAGGCGGCGTCGAGTATTTGGAATGCAAACATAATTTGATCCATGGACGCGAGCCATGAATAGCTTCGTCAAAAATTGAAATTAAACACGTAATTTTTCTACATTTGAGGCCTCCGGGGCACGATCTTTGATTTGTACACAAACTTCAAGAAAAGATACGTAAATCAAAATCATGTCCGCAAACTAAACTTCTTAATAAATACAATAAAATAAGAAAATTTAAATGACAAGATGAAAATCACACTGAATAGATTTTTCAAAGAGTCAAAATGTAAATTAGTGCTTACGACTGAATAAATTCCATAAAAATAACCCAAGTAGTTATATTTTATAGAACTTATTTAATTCATATAAGTTATATTGATAAATAATATCATTTACCGTTCTTATAAAAAAGAGATATATAAATTTCGTTAACAAAAATCCATTCTGTCTGAAAATAAAGTAACTATTTATAGAATTTGCATTATATTACGCATTCTATTAATATGTCGGTTGCAAAGCAACACCTGTGTCAGTTATGCATAATATGCGGCCAATACTACGGTCTTATTGCTGTCCTATAACGGAAAGCGCAATCCAGTGATAAGGTTTTAATTTGTGTTAATAGATTGTTTATATAATTTGAAATAGCTTATATAGTAATGTATGTTATTGTGATGTAAAGTTAGATTTTATGAATAAATGTAGTTAAAACTGCTTCTGTGCGATGCAAAGGGATACTAGTTGATATGCTGTTTTTTCCTAGCGACATGTCTTATATTTCAAATGATCTATGCAACTCATGTAAAACATTCGCTCATTTCAAGTAGATAACAGTGTATGACAAACTATCCAATCACTTAAAGGAGTGCTATTAAAATGCAAAACAATCTTTGGCGGCGTCTTTTATGTCTGCATTACTGTTTCGTCTTGTGTACTTGTATGTGGATGGAGGTAATGATAGTAAATAGGTTTTGTACATACCTGTAACGAGTTTGAAAAAAGAGGGCCAGTACGAAAAACTTAACCAAGGTTTTTCGAGTTATGCTAGCAACAGAAGAGGGATGGACGGATGGATGTACGATGCGATCATACCGCCGCCTTCGAGCAGTGGCATAAAATACGTACCCCTTTCTGGCAACGTTGGTTCGATTCCTTGCCTTGGAAGTATTTGAGACAGCAAGTAACATCAGCAGATTGTACATGCTAGTTTTTTTCAATGTTTCTACATTACGCATTCATTAGTGCGGCCGGTTCAAAAGTTTACAGCAACTGTATCTGGCCGACTTTAAAAAAAAATTCAAACATTTTAATGTTTGGAATTATATTCATTATAAAACCAAAAATAATACTCCGCTCACTCAGAAGTCAAGGCTAAAAACAAAAGTTAGTATGTCTGTCGAAAATGTTCCATAAAGTTGAAATTGATAAAAACTACACTATTTCACTGTCATGTGACAAGAAGTTTGAACTGAACTTTAATTGTTTGTCACAGTTTCTTTTCAATATACAGTCTGAATCCTATTCAGGTGGGTACCACTCTTACATATTTGTTTCACATCTGAGTGATAAGGTAATTAATTACTTTAGCAGGTTTTGAACCCTTTACACTCATCAAGTGTCTACCACTGCACCATGAAGCCTGGATCAACCTTTATTATCATATCTACCTAGCTACAAATTGTCCTCAAAATAGAAAATTGTAACAGCGTATTTATTTCCAGACGAGCAAAATTAAAAAGAACAAGTCAGTCTATAGCTCAACCGTATGAAGGCATGTAGAGAAGATGACCTTTGTGATCACCTAACGCCGGCTCAATGACAACATGGGATCTGTACAATCTCAATGAGATAAGTATCAGATAGAAGTTTCTTGAAAATCCTTCAATGTGATGTTGAGTAAAACGTTTTAAAGTTACATCTCCTACAAGCATAATTATACAATTAAAATGTCAATAAAACTAGGGTAAGCTAGAGTATATCTATCTTAGACACTGCACAACCTCTCATTAACCACTATGGATGTGTGAAATTTAAGTTTTTAGGTTATACTCTGGATAAGCAAATTACATATACACGATATAGAAAGATCTATCCTAAAGACAACACGCTCGATTATTCTCAGTGCTTGCCAATAAAACAAAACATGTGTCAGTAAAAGACAAAATAAATCTTTAACTGAGTACAAAAAAGGAATAATTTTGTCAAAATTTAAGCCAGAACTATGTGCTTTAATGGTACAACATAGTTTATTGACCCCAAAAACCTGTGAACACATTGGATATGTAGTTATACAGATATAATAAGACAACAAAATGAAGCTTGCCATAAAATGTTAACCGTACACTAATGTTACTATAGCACCCATGGCGACCTTGACATGGATTCCATCCCCATAATTATATAGTTTCTCATTTTTATATGTAGTACTATCCTCGAATAAAGTTTCATAAAGAATGTTAAGACTGGAGTTGTATTTGCAAATACACAACAAGAAAACGAAGCTTGCATACATCTTTAACCATACCAAAAGCATACCAATGACCTTGACCTTGAAGGTCATGGGTCCCATGGGGGCCTGATATATATTGTGCATATACTTATGTAGTACTGAATAAGGATATTGATTAAAAAAAGGTATTTAGAATTTTTATTTGCAGTAGGAATAAATAAACAATGCAGTTTTTTTAAAAGAACACCTTTGCAAAAAAAGCAAAATACTGATATTTGACAGTTTTACTCAAAGTAATGAATATTTTTTAACTGATTTTATTTCACTGACAGTGACATGAAATTATTGCAATCATTTTGATAACTGAAAAGTAATCGTACATATAATAATATATAAAATATATTCCAGAGACAAAGACAGCTTTGTCCAGACGGTCTTTATAAAAACGGCCAACAACCAAAAAAATGTTCTCTTTTTGTTTTGTTTTTATGTTTTGTTTCTCAGCCAAAGAGATTATGCTTGGAGATACGTACTCGTCTGAGGAAGCTGTATTTAATGTGTTCTACATTGAGGTTAATACATGTATTACTGCAGCACTATTAACAGTAATAGTAGTACTCCTCTGGTGATACACAATCTGGGTTCGATCAGTGTTGCTCCAAATAACAGCATCTTCTGGTATAAATCACACATATTCCGTACACTTCTCTCCAATGAATAGTTATCTATATAAATTGATGGCAAAGGCTTATTGTAGGATACACAAGGGGAGTTTACTAAACATTTCACAGGCAAATTAATTCGTTAGACGAGTGTAAAATACATATATTTAGTTCAACGTATTATGTTGAAATTATATGTGTTAAAATGATTCCAGGAAATATCAGAGATTTAACACATCTTATATACATGTACTTTAATCACTGTTCCTTTTTATAACTTTTTTCAATCATACAGGAGCTTGTGTTACATGTATCGGATTTTCCCTTAATTCCTTGATTCGACCTTTCGTTGAGGTCAACCATGCTTAAGTTCTGATGTTCGGGCAAACGTACAATTTCATCTGCAAAGAAGTAATGACAGTAAAATAACTCTTTATTAGATGAAGAAGTGTTAACTGTTGCAGTTATTACTTATTAGGTAAATAAGAAATAATATTCGGGAAATTAACGTATTCCTTACTTTTATATTTCAACATACTACTTCCGTATGGTG
>JAUMHA010352236.1:0-12770 GCA_032359765.1 Saxidomus gigantea | reverse complement strand
AAAACATGTAAGAGATTCCGTTGATACTTCACTTATTGATACAGGTCTTTAGGGGGAAACGCAATGACAAAGTACCAGAGAAATAACAAAGACCAAGAACCATAACTTTAGTTTTTCCCATTTTCTAATTGTCCGTAGTATAACCCGAAAAAAACATGTAAGAGATTCCGTTGATACTTCACTTATTGATACAGGTCTTTAGGGGGAAACGCAATGACAAAGTACCATAACTCTAGGTTACTCCAATTCCCAATAATCTCCCTTTCTGAGCATTATTGTCAGGAGCGTGACTCGAAAACTATGTAAGGGATTTAGTGGATACCTCACACAATATTAATGACCATTGAAGGGAAATTCCGTGACCAAGAACCAGAACGCTTACTTATCCCATTTCTTATGTGAAATGTTTCTCCGGAGCATACTTTGAAAACTACGTAAGGGATTCAGTTGATATTTTACAATGTGATAGAGACCATTGAGAGGGATGCAGTGGCTCAGAATCATAACTGTAACTGTCGCCATCGTTTTTTCCCAGATTGTAAGAAATTATGATTTCAAATTTACTTGATACTTGACATAGTGATAAAAGATATTTAGAGGAAGAGCAGTTTCTAATAACACTAACTCTACCTTTTTTCCTTTTGAATGATCACCTTTTATCCTGTGAATTTATGTTCGTAGGGAACACAGCTCAAACACCGTTCAACGGATTTACTATATAGCACAATGACAGACAATATCGGAATGAACTGCAATGTTCAAAAATGATGACTATATCTTGGCCTTTAGTTGAAAAACGTCCTTCCGTCGTCATATATTTTGTTTGTTTATTTACAATTGCAATTTTTATTTGATGAATGAATTGAAACTTGTTAAGTGTTCATCTACAAAAACAGGATATGTGTGACGTCTATCCGAAAGCGCATGCTTCGGGGAGCATTCGATGTTGCCGATACTTTGATATTTTTGTTCTGTTTTGGAATTGTGTGCGACTATTTGTGTGTTCAGGTTATGCTTTGGTGATGTATATTTTTTATTTCACTCATGTAGAACTATTTCATTTATAATTAGTTAAAAATGTAATCGGATTTTGACAAACTGTAACTTGTCATATATTTAGTGATACTAATTTGTTTAATCTCGATTGCGAAACAAGTAATACATTTTGAAGTAAAAGTGCCTTTAAAATGCCATACACTCAGTTTCAAAAGAAAGTGTGCACTGTTTTGGAATTGTGTGCGACTATTTGTGTGTTCAGGTTATGCTTTGGTGATGTATATTTTTTATTTCACTCATGTAGAACTATTTCATTTATAATTAGTTAAAAATGTAATCGGATGGTGACGAACTTTATCTCGATTGCGAAACAAGTAATGCATTGTGAAGTAAAAGTGCCTTTAAAATGCCATACACTCAGTTTCAAAAGAAAGTGTGCAGTTTTTTTATTTTAAGTTTCCCCATTTTGTTACATGTATCGGTCTCAAATTTCAAACTCTACCTTAATACACCATTTACTGTCGATTGATGGTATTGTTAATGCACATGAAATTGAGCGCTCACATTGCCGCTCTAAGTTTTAATAGACCAAACATCATATATTTCTATTAAAATGATACATAAAATTTACAAAGACTTAAGGGCACACTTTCTTTTGCAACGGAATATGATTTAAGATAGGTGCATAATACAGTCAAGCCGCCTCAAACGACACCTCCCTAGAGCAACAACCTCACTGAAAAGACACAAGTTTTCTTTCTCATCGCGTCAATCATATAAGCAATCAATCTATCCAAAACAACACTTCTCTGCAGCAATAATATTTAGGTGTTCCAAAACGTGTTCGCTCTTGAGAGGTTGCAAACTTATCCTTACATGTATAGATAATGTGTAAAGCAATTTTTTAAACGTTCGTCATCGCAGCAAAATTCAGCATTTAAAATCGATAGAATACACGTTAGTACTTTTGATATATATATAACTATGCTAAATAATATATTAAAGAAAAGTTCCTATGGCGTATGAAAACGCATATTATCAACACAACCCTTATCCGGCTGACAAGGAGCGAGTCTGTCCTTATGAACAGTTCAGATCATGATCAACCTGCATATTTGTGATCATGATCTGCACTGTTCGCTATTCAGACATTTATTTTTTAATTGAGCTTCCCTCAAAATAACAAATGGTACTTTCCGAAAGATGGACACGTCAAACTGGATTGGATGAAGACGATACACATACTTTAGCTGTTTCACCTTCAAGTTTTCGTATCATCTACCTGTTTTATCTTCATTAAGTATTCGTTTATTCATTATATGCATGCGATATTGACAATAATATGCACAAACATTTAGCTACATCGTTTGATTTTGTTGTGTATTAGATCCGCACATATATTAAGTTATCAAACTTGTTTCCAGAAATGAATTCTAGTATAAATAGGATGTATGTTTGTATATGTTCCATGTCGTATAATTATATTCAATATCCAATAAAAAAATGTTTTGTTTTATGCTAAGTGTTAAAAAACACTGAAAAAAGTAGTTCCGGCAGACCTATATGACTAGGATGAGATCTATATCAATACACTCTGACTGACAAAATATGAAAATATTTCATCAGTAGAACTCGGTATTTCATTAGTTAGCATAACATGAAATATAATGTTTTCATAATTATAGCCTGTCCTATTTTGTATTACATGAAACAAATTGTCTTAGTATTTTCTCTATCACAATTGATTGATAGGTAATTATTAAAAGCAGTAAACATTATCGCTTTGATAGAGCAAATTTGAATCATGAATGCTAGTATGTACTTAAGTTAACATTACTTGAAAGTTGAGACATTACTTCATTTTTTTCACAAGTAAAACCTTACAGGTCATTTATTAAGAAAAAAGCCCGAGGGGAGAACTGAAACTGAATACAACCTGTACTTTAATAGAAAGAGGATCAGATAAAAAGTTTTAAAAGTGCGGATAATTTCTACTTTAATTAAACTTAAGAATATAAAATGTTTACAGTTTTAGGCTCCATTGACTTTAAGTTAAAGGATTTTGTGTACATACTCCGGTGCATCTTAATCTAGTTCACTCGCTATGTGCGTTAACGTAGGCAGCTGTTTATTCTGACATTTTACTTTCATTGAGATCTTTTTTAAAAATGACTGGTAAGTTTGTTGTTTATATCTTATTACTATTATTATTATTATTATATCAAAATGTTTCTTATTGATTTCAATTATATTTAGTAATTGCGCTATATTCCATTTGGTTTAAATACATGAATGAAATCACGCCATATACGGACGAAATGATTAATATTCATGACACCCACGTTGCCACACTTGGATATGTGTTAGGTTTACATAAATATGTGTACATCAATTTACATGTTTCAATTTGAGCAGCATAGATCAAAGTTATAATTCATTGAGGCTAAGGTGTAGACAACTTTAAAATAATAACTTAATGCAAAGTAAGCTGCGTGTGTACAAAGCGTGTTATTGCCTTTAGATAGTATGCATAATAAGAACTTTAAATACAAGCAAAAATAGCAAACAATGAATAAGGCCGAATTGAAAAAAAAACATTAAAACAAATCATAAAAAATGCACATAACATTTGATGGCATGTGTATCAAAATTAGGATGTAACTATCCCCTGTCAGTCTCAGCGACCACAAGCTGTCCAATCATATTATGTTTTGTTTGCCTGTATAAAGACTGTCAAAGTAATTCACTTTAACTATGTGCTTCAATACAACCAATACATATATACATGAAACAGATTTCCTTGAAATTATTCAGGGCACAATGTATGATTCAGGTAAACAATTAAGATAAATGATAGCTCCGATAACTATATTAATAACTTGTCACATCTCACTTCACAATCTGATTGCATATTACATGTAATTCAATGTCTTAAAGAGCTTACACTCTCTTTAAAAAAGCAAAACGAAAAATTCCTTATCATTATCTAACGAGTGGTTGTTGTGTATGCTTTTGAGTTTGATCATTTTTCACGATTTTTCACGCAAAATAGTCTTTGGATACATAAACTTCGGAAAAGTTCTATATCTGACAGAACCCCCAGTATTGCTAATAAGTTCATTCTGCGTCACCGCCAGTGACCTGATTTAGGTAGTTCATGAAACACTCACTAATACGTAAATTAAACTTCCGCTTAAGTCGGGCTTTTATTTATGTATCAAGGACTAACCAAGGTAAGTTGAGAATTAACGTAAACACATTCTCTACACGCATCAGTTGCAAAGTAATCATTAATATCACGGATTTTTTTGTACTATGATTCATGACAAAGGAAAGTTCAAAAAGTGCGTTAGTATCAGTTACAATACTTTAGGATACCACATGAGTCATGTGAAATATTATTTTCACGACATCACAAACTCAAATATTTTATCCCGGTATAAGACAGACCAAAGTATGAACATATTTTATACCATAAAAACATTAAAAACATTCAGAATTTCTTATGTTGTCACACAAAGTGATTGCAAGTATCATCGCTGTAGTTGATTTCTTTTTATTTAAGAGTAAGCAGAATGTATGTTGTTTCCCAGGCAGACAGAACGGCTCCCTATTGCGTGCGCTGTTGTAAGACGTCTGAATCATTCTTAATTGATGTTGCCAAATGGTAATGCTATTTTAAAAAAAAAAACACTGAAAAAGTAGTTCCGGCAGACCTATATCACCACAGTTTGACTGATGTGAGATCTATATAATAAAAATAAACATATTTCACTTATAAAACACAGTATTTCATAACTTTACATAAAACGAAATACCTTCAAATAAACCGCAATGTAATAAGAGTAACATACCTACAGTATATATGAATTTATTTCGAGTTATTACATTATTGATCTGCAACGCATGAATTCATTGTTTATATGATATATTCAATGAATGTGTACATTTAAGTGAGAGGAATGTCGAACTGTAATCCAAATTAAACGTACTGGAATGTATGTTCAAGTTGTAGGCAAATAAAATATAAAATAAAGTATTTGTTTTCTATACGCTTTCGATCCGATCTGATCGTATGTCAGTCAGGCTGAACTTACAATGAAAGCCTGAGCTATACGGTAAGATTTTCAACTGTAATACGAGGCTTGATACATTTAATTATCTTCCATTTTCCAGAGGTGAGGCAGCGAAATGCGAACACGAATATTACATATGAAATAGAACCAGTTGTTAAGCTAAAGAGAAATGTTGGTCTCATCACTGGCACGTCGTTTATAGTCGGTAGCATTATAGGTACGTGAATATTTCATAGTCTCTTTCTGTTGGCAGTATTACAGGTAAGTTTATTAATCACTTTTTAACAAGAGACAATTCGCTACAGCATATTTTCTATTCAATAGTACATTTATTTACTGGGTTGTTTCTTGTCGTGGTTTGCAAAGAAGATACCAGTTGATGTTTTACAATTTATCCTGGGCATTACAAATGATAACATATACATATTCTCCATGATTTACTTCGACCATTAAATATTATCGTTACCCTGTACATCATTATAACTTGAAACAACTTTATAGAGTTACTTCGGAATTGAACTTAGAGAAGACAAAATAAACGATTCTGGTAGAACTATGAAAGAGCAAAGTTATGTAGAATACAATATAAGTGAAACTCTTTGTTTCAGGTTCTGGAATTTTCATCTCACCAAAGGGTGTTTTGACCGAAACTGGATCAGTTGGTTTGAGCCTTATAGTATGGGTTGCAAGTGGAATACTCTCTTTGCTTGGTAAATTAATTCAAAGAAGATGCTTTATAGTTATATATGTTGTTCTTTACTTTTGCAATCATGAAGCAAACGCGTTGCCTTTGTATGCTGCTGTTTCTCATATTCTGTGTGAAATCCTTCTGTTGTTAAGTGCTGTGTTTGATGGTGTTTAGGGGGTGCTATATCAGTTTTATCTTTCGTCACTAAGAATGTGTGTACCACGTTTAAAAAGATGATCTAAAAAAAGCTTTCAAGTTACAAGATTAAAATCTTTTAACCAAACGAAGATTTTAAGTTTTTAAACATAAACTATGATTTGATTAAACCGGACAAAACACAAGAAAACAGACAATGTTACCAGATCTTATTGTCCTATTGGTTACATGTTATCATTGTACACCATCTAGGTGCGCTGTCCTATGCGGAACTTGGCACTATGATACCGAAGTCTGGCGGAGAGTACCCGTATTTCATGGAGGCCATGTTCCCAGTGGTTGCCTATCTATTTAGTTGGACAAGGACCATTGTCTTACAGGTATACTTTTTGAATGTTTTGAACTTTAGAAGGGTTGTTGTGGCATATCATATCACACGTATTTATGTCGATAAGACAGTACTGTAACAATTTTGAAATATTTCATTTGTTTCAAAACAAGGCAAAAATGTATGTTACATGTATAATGCCAAATAAACGTGTCAAAAACTCAAAATACATAGTGTAGATGCATTTTTTGTAGATAACAAATATATATGAAAGATAGATTTGCTATTACATGTAACATGTAGTTAATAGCTTTTTTACGCTTGGATATTTATATTTGTCTTTTTTTATAATTGCATATTTCCGTACTTTTCACATTATTTAGATTCATTATATTTTTGTTTTCTATTCTTACAGCCGTCAGGTGTTGCCATTATTTGCATGACGTTTGCATCTTATATGACAACATTCTTCGACTACTGTGGTTCTCCTGCACCCCCAGAGAAAATGATTGCAGTCCTAGCAATAGGTAGGTTATATATATGCATTGTTTTTTTATTTACTGTTATTGAATTTGATCCTACACAAAATCACGAATACAAGTACAGCGAACCAGCGGCTATTTTGATGTAGTTTCTATTCTCAATCGACATTGACAGTTTATTGAGTTACATTTTTAGTGCCTGGCTGAAGGAAGATACAAAGAATAGAGGTTAATAAGTAAGCCCTCTTCTTTGTATACCAACATTTTTTAATTTCATTTACTTGTCTGTATTTACGCCAGACTTATTTCGATATTCATAGTCCACGTGTAGATAATATAAATGTTAATGTGTCTTAACATTGATTACATTTCTAAGCTGTTAATTTGATTCGTACAGAGTGTTGTCAGGTGTATATCTATTTTACTACGGAAAAGACTTTGGTTTATGACCAACTAAATTTTAATTTAGATTGAAATGATTGTCAAGGGTTATGAACTTTGACGAATAATCAGTCACATCTCTTCCATGTTTGTGCCCTACGAGGTGTTTCTTTTCATCTTATAATTGAATGTTTTACGATTTCCTGAAGTTTGTTACTTTTTTATATCGATACGTTTATACTGTAAAATAGATGGATCTAGTATCATGTAGAATCAGACACAGCCATTACTAATATACTAAATATTGAAGGTTTTATACAAACAGGGACTTTTGTTACTACATCCTCATGTTCATTTTCAACTTGCTAAAGAGAATTACTGTATTTATTAGTGTTAAAACATTTTTAAAGAGAGAATGATATCCAGAGTCAGTCTGTATACAATATTTTTAGTTCAATATCACTTATCTAATCTGTATTGTAATGACGGCTCTGTAATGAAAATCGTGCTTTAATTCAAGTTTTTTTTTCCTTTGCTGCTATTAATTCTTCTACTTTCCTATAACAATTTACTACATTACCCTTTGACCAGAGATAGCCATTGCCATGAATTATACTTGCATCATTCAATTGACAATTTGTAAAACTTTCATTATTTAGTTCTAGTCCGTATAGTAATGCAGTTTTTTAGATGCCAAGGTTATAATTTTAATATATATTTGCAAGTGTGAATTTTAATTGCCATTTTTCCAGTACCAGTTTGCGTAATAATTTCCTTTCTCAGTGCCAGCACAGTACGTATCGACTTTACTGAAATCAGTATGTATTTTAAGTCACACTTCCTAGTGTCAAAATATATATTAATTTTCAGTCTCCATTAATATTATCTCCATTTTCCAGCGACATTATGTGATAAACTTTAGTACTCTGATGCTATGTTCAAACCTCTACTTTCCAGTGACAATCTGTTTCATCAATTGCTACGATACGTCGGGAGCCGCAGCTGTGCAGGTATTTTTCACAGCAGCAAAGCTTCTAGCCATTGGCATCATTATTATAGGTGGCTTCGTTAAACTTGGACAAGGTATTGATGTTATTTTCATTCTTAAACTAAACCTGCATAAGGAAACGATGGTCATATCGTTCGTACTTAGTTTGTATTTTTACACTTGAGCCAGCTATTGACGTTTGTGTTTTACATGGTCTTTTGAGTTCAGTTCAGTTCTAACGTTCGTCTTGTCTTGGTTATTGTGACGCATGTATCTGTAATGTAAACAATAGGAATGTGGCAATGTAAATAGCAACAACAATTCTTATTTCATACCGGCATCGTCATCATCATCGTCGTCATCATCATCATCATATTTGGGAATTGCCTTCCTCAGAATAAAGCGTACTCGCAATTTTATAATAGTACGCGGACGACTATACTAGTAGGATAGTGTTTGTTGGTTTGTTTTATCTACACTAGCAGGATTGTTACCAGTGATGACAAACTGTGTGTTGCAGGAACACTTTTTACAGGGTCGTTGTTGACAGTCTGTAAGGATATTGTACCTGTAAAAATGTGACATGATATTGGTGAAGACGACATGTTCCAGTAGTTAGCAGGTAACTGTTGTTAATGAGATAGCTTGACGATGTAGAGCGTTTTCCTTTCTTAGACGGGGACACGTAGGGGCGGTCTATTCGACATTTTGCCTTCAGGAGTACTTAATCTAGACCAGCTGATATATGTGGCTTCAGTAGACTGGAAACGTTCTGGACACCCATATTCTAGATATGTAAAGCTGTAAGAGACGACGCGTAGCTATTGGGATTTGGAATCCGTCTCCGCGAGCACGTCACCCATGGATATATTTGTAATTTTTGCATAAGTTATTTACCAATACTTAGCATACACGAGTATTTTAGTTGTAGTTTTTAACTTTTCTTGTTTGTCATGCACTATAGGAGGTTACAAGGAGTTACAAGATGGATTCAAGGGAACAACAAGTTCGCCGTCAAGGATAGCACTTTCGTTTTACGACGCCATGTGGGCATATGACGGCTGGTAAGTAATTGTTAAATAACCGAATGACTTAATCAATTATTGAAAAATCCACGTCATACTATGTTGTATGTATTATTGTACAAATTCTACATCGAGCAACCATAGATAATCACGTACTTTAATATGTGGCCTTTTGTCGACCTGCAAATCTATGGAGCTACGTTTACTGTTACAAAAGGCTACAATTAGTCAAATGTTGGTAAAAATACTTAATATGTTACCATGTTCTTTATAGTAGTTGCATGGCCCGTTCCCGAGTGTAAAATTTATTTTTGTGTTGCAAGCGTATTTTAGTTATTTTAGAAATGTGATTAATTAATGGAATATTGACGTGCATCAAGGTATGTAAAACAAGTGGATGGTTTATTATAACAAGAGGTAAGTTTTCGTTCATATCATTCCTGTCTAAAAATTTCAATTAAACGAAACAGGAATGATCCTAATTTGATTCTCCATAAAATCTGTTTCATTATTTAGTGTTCTTCTACAAAGATTGTTTAAGTCATGCTTATTGGGACGAATAGGCCAGATTTGTTCAAATAGTACCCCTGTGTATAATTGTCCCCACCAGGAACGAAATTTTTTTATTCACATATTAAGACAAAACAGTCCTGTCCGAAACTGCAAAACTTTGTTGCATTATAATAGTGGTCCTCTGCAAAGTTTGTCAAAATCATGCTTCTTGTGTTAAAGATTAGCCCGCCTCATGTGTTAATTTTTCAATCAAAAAACTAAACAGTCAGAAACTGCAAAAGTCAGAGCTTTGTTATGTTTGATTTGTCTTACAGTGTAGGAATATTTCATCGATAATTTTCAAATAATGCCAATTGAGTCAAACAAGGGGGTCACTTGTTATACTTTGAAGATACGTATGATATTTTTGTCAGAGAACTGAAGGATTAGAGATCGGATATTTGCGTTGCAGCATTATGTAATGGTCCTCTACCAAGTTTGCTCAAATCATGCCCCCAGGGACAAAATTGCTTTTGACACATATGATTGTATATAAGATTTTATTCAATCTTCTCGTTTGACTTTAACGGGTGTAGAGCTTAGATATTGTGTTAGAAGAAGTATGGTGTTTAAGTTACTGTAGACAGTAATATATCAGATGAACAATATCGGGTCATCATTGTCTCTTTTTTTAGATAGTTTTGTTTAAAAATTAACATATCTTGCAAATGAATACTTGACGGTTATAAACGCTTTAGGTGTATACAGTTTCAATTCTATACTACTATTATTCAACATTAGTTTTGAATAATTTTCAGGAACACATTAAATTACCTAACAGAAGAATTGAAAAATCCATACAAGTAAGTTATGATTTAATTTAAGATGTTTGATAAATCCCCGAAAATGTTTCTAAAGCGCTGAGTTCTGTCTAAGTCTAGTTGCAAATGCTGTCATTGGTCCACTATGTGTTTAGTATAGCCTGTAAACATACTAGTTTCCCCATAGCAAATACTTCAAATAGGAATATTTATAAAACAAAAACTGTAGATTAATGGTCCCAGTCATACATACACCAGTTCTTGCACTGAATGGTCTGAAAACGATACTTTATTTTTTTAACCAGCTTGTCTTTCCCTGCTCTTCAGCAAATTGAAATCAAAGTCAGTGAGTCACCTTTTTGAATATTTTCATAAGTCTGCGTTTTGAATACATAATTCACCCGTTTCGTTCTTCAATAGTGTATATCTTCACCTGTATGTACAGTATAAATATTACATTATGTCAAAAATAGTTTGAAATTAGGTTATATACGTTGATTTCTACAGAACTATGGCCTATATCTTTAAACATAAATATATTTTGGTGATTTCAGAAATCTTCCGAGAGCCAATGTTATCGGCGTTATATTTGTCACAGTGGTTTATCTACTTACAAATATATCTTACCTTGCTGTACTGGGTAAAGATGGCCTCCTTGCTTCAGACGCTGTAGCCGTGGTAGGTCAACCTTCCTTCTTACCATTCTGTTTGAACAACATTGATACATTTAAGGTCGCATTGTGTACATCAATTACTCTTTAGAAACGCTGAACAAAACGAATATTTTGATGACGAAATAATAATTTATCATTGAATAAAATATAGTGTGGATGCGAAGTAAATAAATCACGAGTTTTATTTCTAACACCATTTCCATTGCTGCTTCCAGAGTAAACAAGATACTATGTTAAGGAAAGGCGACTGTGATTGTAGTTGGCTTTTAACCACTTTTAAGCTCTTAGTAATACAGAACATTTACTGAACTCTTTTGTTTTCAGGACTGGGGTAAGGAAATGCTAGGAAGTGCCTACATTATCATGCCTATTGCTGTACTCTTTTCAACCTTCGGCGCAGCAAATGGATTTTGTTTTTCTTCAGGAAGGTATATCACAGTACAAGATCAAACATATAGATTTCAATGCCTGTCTTTAAGTGCTATTAATTACAACGCTAGTTTATATTTCATATTTTGTAATATCAGTATATGTAAGCAAATAATAGTTTTGGTATTACTGACAGCTATTTTTTAGGCGAAGTAATTAGAGAAAGAAAATGGGAAAAATAGAAAATGAAGACCGCGCGTACTGTTGAAAGATTTGTTATAATTGTAGAAATAGATTTGAATTTAAGAGGATTAATTTATGTTTTCAAAAATGTAAATCTGTTTCAGGTTAGTATATGCTGCTGCACGTGAGGAACACTTACCGGAAGTTTTATCTTATGTGCACGTGAACCTTTACACTCCGCTACTGTCCATCTCCTGCACCGTATGTTGAATTTTGGTTGTTTACGACTACATGCTAGCAATAGTTACAGCATCAAACAGAAGAAATATAACATATATATCATAACACTGCGTTCTTTCAATGAAAGATTCCCCCCTTGTTTATAGGCGATAGGAGATATAGATTTTATTATTTTGATATACTTATTGACTTCTTCTCGCTCTCTATTTGTCATGAATGATAAACCAATTCCACGCCTCACTGCTACAAATACACAGCAGTGTGCACACAGTCACTTCTTGCCAAAAAACACTCTTTCCATTGTTGAAAGATTGACCTTTTTCTATGTCTGCGTCAATATGTAACCAATTTTAAACATGATATAAGGTTACACTCGTAGTAACAACATTTCTAACCGTTACTTGTACATGACATGACAACATTGTTTAAACCTGTCTCAGTATAGCAACATTGTCTAAACGTATTTCAATATGGAAATATTGTTTCAGCATATCTATATGATGGCTGATTTCAGTCCTGTTGCGTTGTTGTGTGGCGGAGTGAAAATCAGAAAAACATAAGACGCCAAGTGACAAGTGTTTACCCTCTAACGGGACGAAAAGTCTGTCGCGTATGCGTTTTTTGCATTTTCGTCACACTTCGAGCAAAAACACGATACATAAAAAATTTGCCGTATTGTCGCATTCGAAATTTCTCCCCATCGCACGACAACGCGACACGCTACTGATATATGCAAAAATGCTGTTGTTGGATAGATACAGATAACCATGAATTGTAACACCGGATACAGCTCCTTTCGAATACAGCTCCCCGGGGAGCTGTATTCGGTGCGCATTAACGAATAAAGCTCCCCGGAGAGCTGTATTCGGTG
>JAUMHA010352125.1:0-14071 GCA_032359765.1 Saxidomus gigantea | reverse complement strand
AAAATGCTTTAAATTGATTTAAGATTCCAAAGCGTTTTGACGTTCAAAGTTAGATCGTTTCGATATATACATAGACAGAGATATATCGAAAATAACACAAAAATTGACGAAAATACACCTCCCCGCTAGGTGACGCTTTTAACTCAGTTTCCATAGAAGTATCACTTAACCGTATTTTTACAAAAGTCAATAAGTCATGGGATTGTCATGCAAATTATCTTAAATCTGCGTTGCCTTTTAAAAAAGACCCGATTTCTGGGGGAAGGAAACTCGCGAGCTACCTTAAGCTGATCATGATCAGACTGAAGCCGGTTACATGCGGAAGTGATGAAATGCAAGCGTATATTCAACATAGACAATATAGAACTTGCTCTAAAGAACTTGATCTAATTTTGTAGTTAATAATACGGTATCACAGATACTTCACATTGTTGGTGTGGTGGTCTAGTGGTTAATGCTCTGGACTACTAATCCGGAGGGCCCTGGTTCGAATCCCGACCGGGGCACTGGAAATTTGAGATACGTTTTCCAATGTTACCCACACATCTAGAGATGAACTGGTTAGAAACCAAAAAGGTAGTCTGACGTGTATCGGCATGTAAAAGAACAAAGCGGTCTATTCGTAAAAGAGCTAGGGTCTGGTACCCGGATTCCATTGTATCTGCATCTGTCTCTCTTCAACATGCGCATGTCAGGAGTCTTGGCAAGTTCACCCACAGAGAAGTCCCAGGGTCGGCCGGGACTTATAAACAATCCAAAAAAAAAGAGGATACTTCTCAATACACTATCCTCTTATCAACATGACTCAGGCTACTTGTGAAAATAATTACCTGGAGAGGAGGAGAATAATGTAATCAATATTATGAAAATATTACATCTTAAAAGAAACGTGCAATGAATAAAACCCGATGTAGGCCAAAAAAAGCTAAAGTAATTTCAAAATTTAGTCACTGAAGTTTAAGCCAGGGTACACTCCTCAATTTAGCCAGGGTACACTCCTCCTCAATTTAGTCAGGGTACACTCCTCCTCAATTTAGCCAGGGCACACACCTCAATTTAGCAAGGGAACACTCCTCCTCCTTCAGCTCCTTAAAGTTGGCGATAGACTGCAAGCTCCATTAGAAGAAGTAAAGGTGCAAACAAATGTTCATCCTCCGTTCATTTATAAATCTGTGACATTGATAGGAATGACTTATTAGCATACCAGTGAAAATATTTTGACACACATACTTGAACAAACCACATGCGTGTCAACAAAAAACCTTATGAAGCATACATTTCATGCTAGCGTTCCGTGAAAAGAGCTCTTTTGAAATACTTTAATAACGCAACACTTTTTAAATGAAAACTTCTTTAGAATAGAGATTTAATCTCGAATCACTGTTTTTTCCAAATCTAACAGAAACCCAACCATTAAAACACACATTTCATGGCTTCAAAATGGATCACCCTACAAGTGACCTGCATTCACGCTAACGGTAGCTATACCAACTATTGGATATTTGGGACTTTTTATACAAAATAAGTTGTCATTTATTATTGTTAAATAAAAAATCGTTACCGAGTTGTTTTTTTTCCAAGTGTTGCGTTAATTATGTCTTTCGGTGTACCTTTGTTCACAGAAGTGCCCGGTTTTTACCTATACATGTATATTAATGTTGGCGTTACGGAAGTAGTATCATGCATGCCAAAATATACATCCTGGAAAAAAATATGGTGTTGCAAGTTGTTATTCACGATTCATTTTTTACAAAATTATATTAAATAAACTAGTACTGCTTTGAGCTTAGACAAGTATCAGGTACATACAGTAGAGTAATAACGTTTCCTGATTCACAAACCTCAAAATGTATCTCAATAAAACTTATTCTACTTCATCAAATGTGTGTCCGCATAGTACATAATCGTCGTACATAGTTTTATTACACAATCTTAACAAGATATACATTATTTTCAAGTATCAATATTATACTTGAACAAAAGCAAAAGAACATATCGTAAAATTGTGGCACAGAAATACAGCTGTTTTTCTTGCAAGCCTTCTAATCGTTTAAAATGTTCACTGCACACTCAATTTACGTTTTCCGACAAGTTGTTATGTACAAAACTTGACAGTAGCGAATCCTTTTATTAATAAATGAATTGATGGTGAAATACACACAGAGGAAATACATCGAGAAAGTGACTTGGGAATTGTAAGCAATACATGTACATTAGTCCCCTACTTTAAAGTCTTCAGGAAAGTATTTGTATACAGAAGAATAAAGTCTTAATTTTCTTCTAAAGGGAGATAATTCAACAATTTGGCAAGTGTCGTAGTTTCACTTTCTCTCTTACGATTATACAAGCCGGTCATTTATTGTATGTTATTACGATAGGAATACTTCTATCTTAATTTGCCAAATTGTGTTAATTAGTTGTCCATACAAACATACTCTTTTATTTCCCAATCTCTGAGATACAAATCAACATAATATAAGCAACAACATTTATTAATATTTACATTGCACAATGAGAAATGACAAATGAGAGTACATAAAGGACAGTCTGTAAACATTACAACTTTCGCAATTAAAGTTTAGGAGATGCAAAAAATATGTATATGAGCATATGTCGGTGCTAAACCAGCCAAAACTTTCCAATCGATATGATATTCCTGTGGAGTTCATATGAAACACTTAAGACAGCTTTGTCGAAACGAAATACAAGGATGATTGGTGTGGTAACATATGAAAGGTTCTAGCTTTGTGAGACCCTTATCCTTGAAGAAAGGAGTCTTTCTACATGCTAGATGAAAACCTTGGATTTTAAATCCAGTTTGTATTGGCTGTTAAATTTCATAAAAAGACACCATTTGTTTTAGATATTTTAGAATTATTATGTCTTTTCAAATGCTAACTGCCTTTTTATTCAGCTCTTCTTCTGGTATGAAACATATTCTGTCTTCTACTTTCCGACAAGCAATGTGTTGTTAGAATGTTTCCAATAAGAAAATCAGGAAGATAATATAAACCTTGAATGTTCATGTTCGAGTAGTCCGTGGTGTTTGAAAAAGCAATATTATTTGAAACAAAGATAAAGTATGCACAAGCACTACAGAAAGCCATAGCCTAAACACTTTCTCCAGGTACCGTCTGAAAATATACAACAATAAAACAAAACATGAGTCAAAGAATTTAACAAACATATGTCTGTCTGAATATAATTTTCTAACAATATGGTTTCGAACTGTAATTGATAAATTATGTCACGATTTATTTTTAAATTGCTGTTTGTTAGCGGAAATCAATCGATCTCACTTTGCATTCTTGGTGCATATGGGCGGACTATATTTGTGTACTTCAGTTGGCGATTCCATGTTCATCATAATTTCGATGTTCCTACAGTTTGTTTGCTTTTTCAACTGGTTAGATATGACATTTATTTCCTCAGTGTATTTCTACACGTCATTTTATGTAAGTTATTGTGCGTATGTAGTTATGTGCAGCTCTTTGAAATTCCGTGTATGACCATGAATGAATGCCCCATGTCCGAACGTTAATAGTAATACATGTATTAGTAACAATTCAACAGACAAAACATACGATTAATCGTTGTGTAGATAAAGCTTTAGCCGCTATATTGATGTTTCGGTCTCGTTTCCAACGCCTTGCCCTAAATTCATTGTGTATGTATAATATGATGTACAATCCGTTCTTTTAATTGTCCTAGTTCCGCACAAATTATTACTCAAACAACAATTGTATTAATTATTATTCTACATGTATATAAGTCGTACTATAATCTCGGTTAAGAAAGAACCCCAGGACAATGACATTATTCGTTTATTTAACGTACTATACATTAAATTGGTGTGGGGAGAATAGTTTTACAGTGTCGACAAAACGATTTAAAACTATAAATTTAATTTATCATATTTAGATACAATCAAAGCATTGTTTTATAATTGAATTCAAAACTATAGAATAGAAATACCAATATGCCAACGAAGCACTGTTGGATATTTTATATGGTAAAATATTAGCATTGAATTCACATATTTGCGGTTATGAATTACGACCAGCTACACCTAAATAATAATACTCACTGTGTGACATAGACGAAAAAACCTTCAAACTTCGAAAAGTTTTTAATGTTTTTAACAATTAAAATTTGGAAAAATAATATTTAAAGCCTTCACCCACAACTTTTGTAGATAACGTAGATAAAAGATATACCTGTTCAATACTTTTCAATACGCAGTCCGTTGCATTTCCATTCTGGTAAATAACGACTGACTCAGCATTTTCTATGGTAGTTTTATTTTCAGTTTTATTAGTTTTGCTGATTCTGACACTTTTTCTGTAATTTGAAAAGATGAAGTATTGGTTAAATGTTGAATCCAGTGCTGGCACCGAAAATTTGTATTTTTGCAGATTTTAATTTTTGTATGTCATGTAGTAAAATTTCTGCCTTACATTTGACCGAAATCCTTTTAGTTTACAAATGTGTTGCGGCACTTTTCAGTTGTCGATTAGCAAAATATATACATGTATGTAAAAGTTTATCGGTGGTTAGAGACAATTGGATTTTTTGTAATCTGTACATCACAAAATATCATATAAAACTACCCCATAAAAAGCAGTGTTTATATACATCCGAAAACTTTGATTTAGTTGGTGATTCTGATAAACAATATAAAGGTTTTGGTAGTATTTATGTTATGATATGTCCGGATTCCACATTTTATTTCCTAAAGTCATGCGAAATCTAAGACACAATAATGCTTTTCTTTCTCACGGTCTTTAGTTAGAAATGGATAACCCCTTTCACTTGCTTTGATCTTTATTAGCTCAAAACAATTAAATAGAAACAACAATATAGGGTAAACACCGCATCATAATGCCTTCCCAATGAATCATGTTCTTATCTACAGTTTTCCGCGTACCTTGTTTGCTGGTAAAAAGTAAATATGACCCAAACAGCAATAAAAGCAGACATCATTTAATTCCTTAGTTCAAGACGTTGATGAAATAAAAGAAAATGAAACCGTTGGATATAGACACAGTTACATGCTGTATATATAGTCATTTACATTTCTTAAGTCCAATGTATGATGGTTACATTCTCAGTTGCCTTATGTAAGTTTCACTAATGAAGACTCAGTATTACGGTCTAGCGACTGGAATCATTACGATGGAATAGCGAACCCACTATATCGGAGTGCTGACAGCGTTTAGTAGATCGCCATAGGCATTTTCCAGTTTGTAGTGACATATTCCATTTGCGAAGTAACTCGGCATCTAATTTGTGAAACGGGGTGTTTGTCGTTCGGATTGTATTAAGTGTTATAACTAGATGCTGATATAAAAAGACTTTGGTGAACAATCAGAAAAAGTACAGGTTGCATATACTTGCCTCTTGCCTATGCGTCGAAAGTGAACAGCGATAAAAACCAAGCTGAGAGGAACTATTACAACTATGACACAAGTAACTGAAAAAATAAAAGTTTTAATTCTGATTTGAGCGACTACGCAGCAAAACTTACTAAAGATAATATCAATGGCTTCAACACACAAATCTGGTTTGAATGTTTAATAAGTTCTCAAATTCTACCTGTGCCTAAACTGCCAACATAACTAGTAATACCTTGCTTCCAATCCGCTTCATACTTATCCGCCATATCATTTACAACCAAATTCACTAAATTGTATTTTGGTACCGGGTTTAACCGATTGCTGCATTACACCTAGCTGGTTTGTTTTGACTACAAAATACAAGATATTGCAAACATGACTTGCTTTATTTGTAGCCCATAATGCAGTCCATTTATTAAATTGACAAATGCCAGTACTACAAAGGCAGGACCAAAGTTTTAGAACTGATTTCCACTCGCGCACAAATGGGGGTTGCCAAACCATTTCAGGCGTATCTCTCCAACTTCAAAGTAAAATCGCATAACACGATTCTGCAAAGCATTAATACAGGAGTAAGAGTAACAACCCCAAATGGTAGAACCACTACTATTATAATGGCAAGGTCAGGTGTCTTGTAAAGTGAAAGTGTGCGGAATAGATTAAGTTGAATACTTTACATTTTCGTTGTTCATGTAGAATGAACTGTTTTTACATTGTTCACACTGTTCGCTTTCCAGTAGAAAACAACTAGCTAAATAATAAATATCTAAGCGTTGTGATTTCTGACAATATTTTTTTTTAATATTTCTATTTAAAACATGTGCCAATTATTACCGAAAGGACATGGTTTGTACAAACTGCACAATGCTACACGCCAGATTTCTAAACTCTGGGCCTGGCAATTTCGGGCAAGAAGATATTTAAACTTTTCCTTTATGTAGTCATTGCAATAAAAATTCTGTATGAATATTTGAACAACCTTAGAACAGGCCTGCTTTTGCTACGTATTTTCAGAGGAGATGATGTTTGAAGAAGATGGGAGACTGAAGGACAAAGGACGATGAACGATGTATCCACTTTGTGCCAGGTGAGCAAGACAAAACAAGTTGTTCTTTGGTTAAAAACCTGTTTCAGGGCGAGTAATTTTGCATTATTTGCGCGGTTATAGATGTTGTAAAACTAGACTGTAAAATGGTGAATTGGTAAAGGCACGCTTACTTTACCTGCTATCATTACAATGATTCCGCTATTAAAGAGTCTTTCATCCTTTTTGCTGGAGACTGCAAAGTCCTGAAACAATGAAAAGGTGTAAAAGTAAAGAGATAATTGTTTGTACAAAATATTCTTTTTTGGGACATTAGCAACGCGTCATGACAATTGAATTAATTGTGAAATTATTTAAAGACAATTAAAATCTCCTTCATAAGTGATATAACAGAGCATTAAATTTACTGACATGTAGAGATAATTAATTTATTGCTGATGTCCTACTGCTTTTTTTAAGAAACTAGTTTATAACCCAATGGTAAGAAAAGAGCATTTACTTAAATAGTTTACATGTGTTTTCTTTGGCATATTTAGCATATGTTCGATACCTTGAACATATTTTATATGCAGAAAACTTAATCTCACTTTAGAGAACTATGTGAAAGTTGAAAAGTTTTATAAAAATTAAATGTTTTGTTTAGAAAGATATGAAAGAAAACGCAATTTTCTCAGACTTTAACTTACTTGAAAAATTTACTTACATAGCAAACTTTACATAACTCAACACTTTGAAAGAGAAACTGCATACCTCTATGGTATAACTTTGACAAAGTACTAACCACCATACATGTTAAATGTGCATGGATGCTTTGTAAAGGCATAAATAAACTTAATAATTTTAATAAAGAAATGTTTAACCTTTTTAAACATGTGCACCATCATTATCAACTTTTACCAAGAGTAAATGTAGCTTATGAAAACAGAAGATAGTCTATCATTGGCTTAAAGTGCCATTATGCGCATTGTTGATCAAACTCGATTGAGATTGGATATGATTGCTTAAGAATCGTGGCTTCAAGGTGAACCGTAGAGATTTCCGTAAAATCAGGGATATTTACTCTGTCAAAACTGATCCGAACAGGCCTATTATCGAACTCATCCACGATATTGTGGTCATCTATTATGTTCAAATTTGATCACGGTTGCTCTAAAAATGCTCATGCTAGATTGTAAACAACTAAATGTGGGAACGAACGCACAGTGATCGATGGACAATCATCGGCATTAAGGTCACTGGTTACGTACTAAAGTTATCTAACTTTAACATCCTCATGTTATCTTAAACGACCTATCTAAATGTTTGTATCATACTATGTGCCAGAAAATGTTGAACATGCATTATTAATTCAACACAAAAAGAAGTTCTACAAAAAGAAGACAGAAACACAATTACTAGGTTTAAACACAAAAACACTATTAGAAAACTTAAGGATTTAGATGATACGTGAATAAGCGCATAGTTTCCTCTTCAGGCAAAATCTACAAACAAAAACACGCCACAGAAAAAAAACCCACATACATATAAACTAACCTTTCTTAACCATTTATAAACAAAACTATTTACAACTCTTCAATTTGAGGAACAACAGTCTGTTGTACGATGACTATGCAATGAAATGTATTATTTCTGGAATGAAGACATACACATGTATTACATTTTAGATAAACGTAACAGTACGACGATGAGATACTATGTACCCATCTATTGTAAATGAAAGTTTCTGTTTTTCACGCACAATCTTTTAAACGCTTTTTTTCTAATGAGTCATTATGACTTTGTATGTGGACAAAAAAGAGCTGTTTACAAAACACGTATGTACCCGTTTCGACTTATGCCAGTAAAATGTGTGATCTTGACGTGCGAAGAAGAGATCTCAAAATTAAAGGAGGTGATTCTCATACTTCAGGACATAACCTTGTGAAATCATCCGATACCGAGTGATATTCTGATGCGATATAAAAGCCGCAATAATCCAATAAGCTTAAACTCGAAGCACGTGAAGACAATCCGTTGAATGTATGCTAGTAAGGTATTTTAAAAAATCTAATCAAACAAAAAGAAAAACTGTGCCAGACACTCGACTTTAACAAAAAATAAAAACTTCAAATTACGCGGAAAAAGTTCGTTGCAATCTAATAATATATGTCGCAACATTACAGTAAACTTATGATAACATAACATTACACATAGCAGTGAACTTTTTCCATATAAGTAATGACGATTACCTATAATTTTACAAGTTTAAGTGTATCCAGACATAACAGCTTAGAGGTACAAAATATTAAGATTTAACGTGATGTTATTTAAAGCAGACATATGAGAATGAAAACACATTAAAGTAAGTAATATCATCAGATAGGTGTATCAAGGGGTTGGCACTCCGACTCTGTGTAATTAACAACAAAGCCCGAAGGCTCTAAATGAAGTAATAAAATAACTATGCATCTAATTCCATTTTGCGATATTCATCCTAATGTCATTCAAAATAAAAGTGTATTTCCTATTAATTTTTTTACTAAACAACAAAATATTTAGAGTCATTTCGCTCAAACGAGGAACAAAACAAACCTGCGTAGTAGAGATAATAACTGTTACTTCTGGTTGAGGTTTCAAGTCTGCTGTACTATCATATTCTGTATCTAACCGAAAAGTAAAAATATAGTTTATTATTACTACACGTATTACTGTTTAAATCAAACCAAATTCACGTGTGCCAATTGTAAAGTGGTTTGATACTATTGGATAAATATACAAACGAGACAGGCGTAGGTTCTAGTCCTTACGTTTACCTGGACATCTGTTGTTTGCTACTGGCACCTCAGACATTAAATTAAATCATGTGTTAGTTACTTATGAGAAATCGTATTGACATTGTTTGCTATGTAATTAGGCTTCACAGTACCTGAAACAATGGACAGTTCCCCTTCAGTTCTTGTATCAGTCTCATTACTGCTAAAACAGGAAAGCAAACGTGTTTTAATAAAGGCAGATGACGACATAGTTATTCATAAAACATCTAATTGTGACTGTCGTGTATATATTATGATGATGAGCTTGTATTCTTATATCAAATATGATCTGTTCTATTCATTAAGTCTAAACCAGTGGCTTCGTCAGTACAAAAATACTAAAATATAAATGGTCAGGACAACATGAAAACATTTTATAAAACTAATAAATAAAGATTCATTTTTGGAAAAGTACAGAATTTACCATATGAGTTGAAATACCTAAACACTAGAGCAGATGTAAAGTTACATATCTACATTTTCACTTTCCATGATGGCTGAGATATGAAGTACTTGATTCACATTCATAAAAGTTACATTTCTTGATATGTGTTATGAATAGTAAGTATTGAAATAGAATAACGATGTTTTGGCTTTCTTTCTTGCCTTTTCAATTTAGTAACATAATTAGGTTTCAAATGAAATCTTTAATGCTGCACTAAAGTCATGGACAGGTATTGTCTGAGACCTTAAAGCAAAGTAGGCCACTTACTGGTTGTATCTGGAGACCTAAGGCAAAGAAGTTTCTCACCCTTACAATGGATCTGTTGGTATGTTAGCAAACTGCATTTAATTGGTTAAATTCAAGAGGAACAATTAAAACGGAGTTAAAGATACGCACTATCATACAAGCGTGTGTCTAGCATGTAGCGCTTGAATTAAACAAGTTTGTAATAGCTTATGACAATTTGTCGGGATTATGTAAGTTTTTTTTCAAATGTTCATGCTTAAAGTACTGAAATGTACAAAAACTACAAGACTGCCTCGGCCGAAAACTAAGAAACCAACACATTTAGTGGTATACTCTTTATTTATATGAACCGATTTTCGTATAATGTTATAAATGGAAGGTTAAACTTACTATAACGCAGTGAAAATCATCGAACATATATAGAGGAAAATATTTGCTCAGAATGTTTATAAAAAGAAATGTAGAACAATGTTTTTCTGGTTTAATGAGCTTGTAATAGTTATTGTAAACTTGTGATTTTTTAAATTCAAAGTTCACAAATGCATTTTCCTGATATACACTAATGTACTATCAACTTTATAAGGTTCAAATCATAAAGTATCTCTGCTGAAACTAACTCTTATGTACAAGATGTTGCATATGTATGTTAAATGACACCAACTTACCTGCTTTGAATTCTACAGCGGAAGTCGTTGTGAGCGTCTCGTTTCATATCCTCCATGCATGGAAATACACACGTCCCGTCTGAAATATGAAAGTATTAATTTTAGGTATTTAAATAAAACCGCCACGAGACGTGATGTACTTCTATTTAACATGTATAACATTAGGCATTGATATTTCCCTTGATGACAATATTAGCTTTTTTCTCAAAAAATCGTCCATCAAAACCATAAACCACTAAACAATAACATTCAGGAAGCTATTGTTGCTAAATATAGAAAACCTCGAATGTTATGTCAAGCGTAAATAACGCCGTGTCCAACGGTTACATCTGGTAAGGATGCTGCATCAATCGGATAGGTCCATAATAATCCCATTTTGAAGTGTTGTGTGTAGCTTTATGTAGCTGTTCCATCTATCCGTACTTACCTTTGGTCAACCTGACCAAGGCCTTTCCGAAATATCTGCAGTTTGGTGATTTCGATCACATGAAACCAAATTCACATTACAGTTAATAAGCCCTGCCAAGTCATCAACGTTAATCTCAGACGCCCACAATACTAAAGCTTCAAGACTCCCTTGTTTGCTTTGGGGTAGTAGCAACTTTGAAATGATCGTGTTATCTTATTAGTATCCATGTGCCAGGTGTTAACAAAATGTTTAAGTCACAAGATGAAGTTTGATTTTCAAGTGCAAAGTATTGCATTAGAGCTTTTGTCCATTTGAAGGGTAAATGTGACATTATAACTGACCGCAGACGGCAAACTGGAGTATGTTCCTGTAGAATATCCGCAGTAAAAATGAGACTAACATTGTTTCATTTTTTACAAAGTCATAGACAGTATATAATAGTTAGCAAAATATTGGAGGCATGCTTTAATGATCCTAATGTTTAGTCCATTTCATATACAATACAGACGTAACATAAAAAGTTATTAACTCAGTGACTTACTTGGAAGCGGGTATTGTCCATTTGTACACGGGTTCTCCACGGCTATGTTTGTACAGAAGTCAAAACGGTGTTTGGTTTCACTGTCATACATAATAAGGGTTTTGCCGTCCCTGTTGTAATACCCCTTCTCAAAGTCACAATAAATCCACGGCGGTGACTTATAATCTCCCATAGAGTATAGGGCATAATGTTCAGGTAAAAATTTGATCTTCTCGTGCTTGTTCATACAGGCGTCGTAGCAGTTCGATTCTTCCGCCTGATATCTGCCGTTTGGACATTTTTCTTCCTTTACTAAAACTGCATCTGGGTTTGTCGCATTAAGCCATGCTCTTCGTCTATAACCTGAGGGACCAAAATTAGTTCATTTTTTTTTACGTAAATAAGTTTTAATTTTACTATTCTATCTAAATAACATAATTACATATAGTATAAACACGTCTTGACATTTATGAAGAAAATTGCTAAAATGTGTTATGCTTAAACACTGTTTATAGGTACTGATTTTAAAGATTTGTAATTACTAGAATATCAATATGTGTTTTCGGTTGTAAGGAAGCCGAATAAATTAAATGAACATAGTTTATATATACCTTTCGGACAGGTGAGATTTGCTGGGGAGCATATATGAAGCATTCCATCCACACTGTCAAGACAAACAGGATTGAAACCAGGCTCACAAAGGTCGGAAAATTCGCAGTAATCGATGTACATTTTTAAACTCTCTTGATTTATATGGCATGTTTCAAACCTAATCACATCCCTATGGCGACAGTACGATGTGACAAGAAGCCTGTATTCAAATAAAGCGTGTTCTGTGGTTTTATTATCTGGAAGTGGAGAAGTATCGGTAGGTGCTAGTACGGTCATTAGTAAAACACTGACAACTAGAACCTGAAACAAAATACCAGATAAAACGTCAAGGAAGAACACATATCCGACATTCTTTTTGTTAAAATAGATAATAATTGGCATACTAACAAAGTGAAACTGTTCGGAAAACGCTGCAAAACTACATGGCATTACTATTTAGATTAAAGCGACATTATGCACATTTTCTTTCAAGAAAAAATGCAGCTGAAATAGGTGTGTGTTAAAAGGCTAGAGGAAATGATAGCTTTTAACCCGATTCACCACACTCTTCCTGCTACCAGTACGAAATAATAACTTTCCAAATATTACTTTTCCTAGTGTGACTGGGAGAGTCAATTTAAAGAAAAAAACAACTGCATGCAGGAGTTGCTTCCCTTCCACTGCGGAAATCTCTCTACCAACAACTATAACAACACAAGGGAGATCACTGCGAAGGAAGGAACTATTATTTGATTTGTCCAATTTTTTTTTATTTCTAAAGCACCAACTTCAAATACTAAGGCGTCATTATCATTACTGTTACACATTTAAATGCACAGCAACCGGATGTTTTTATCAAAACTTTTTAAGACACTGATTTTGGCAAAGTAGAAAATCCGATTATGTGCCACGAGACAATTCGTGTTTTTATTGGTGGATTTAAAAAAAAAATATTTCCCAGGAATATTTGTTTAAATTTTATATTATGTCGTTTTCAGCATGAGCATTTTCAACAGTTGTACTAGCCATAATGTATTTTTGAAAAGAAACAAAAGTAATTTTCAACAGTAGATTATAATAAATAAGTAATACACACGCAGTCTTATATATTTGTATTCGAAATCAGCAACATGATATAAAAAAAACTTAATGGTAGCTGTGTCGTGCAAAACGTCTCTTTTGCTTCAAGAGCTTGTTTGAATGCACAAATAATATTTGATACAAGTCTTAATTCGTTTCATATTTCATTTAAAGTTTCTGAATGTTCTTTTACCTCAAAGTACATGTATGCTTACCTTCTTAGAAGGTGTCAGTGTCAGAAACTTTCCGCTCACGATCTGGATGGTTGTTGCAGTAAAATACCCAAGCAAATTCAAAAAAGTTAACTTGCAACTCGAATGGTGTTGTTTTTCTTTTACATTGGTTTTTCTCGTGGCTGTAAACTTTCTTCTTCCATTGACTCTTTCCTACATATGTTTAAAGTTATTATAGAGGGATTTCAGACATATAAACATTAACATTAGCATTTATTAATGGGTATTACATTGTTGAACGTTTTGAGTAGAAATCTAAGCCTTAAAAGATTCTAATTGTTTTATAATGTGAATGATTATGTAACAAAACGACAACGTCATTGGGTCTCCCAGCATCGTCACATCTGAACTTAAACCGATTTACATAAACTTAAGATACAATGGTGAGTTCAAAAAGTATATCTGTATAACAATGTCCCTTATTCCTTGTCCGAATCAAGAGCAAAATTACCTTTAATTTATCTTTTACATTAATGTCGACGACCTCTTCCGCCTTGTCGATGATTTCTTGTTTTTGTTCCATTTCTCTGTCATCTACCACTGCGCCTTCTTGCTATCTGAACAACGCAACCATTGAAGAACACATTTAACTGGGAGGAATTGATTTTCAGCCAATGACATTGTTGGATGAATTCTGCAGAAAAGGTTG
>JAUMHA010352124.1:2183-27418 GCA_032359765.1 Saxidomus gigantea | reverse complement strand
AACACGTAGGTCAAAAGTTGTTTTTCGGGGAGTTAACCTATAGCCCCCAGGCCTTCAGCGCTCACAGCGCTTTGATTGTAATCATGATAACCATTAGTTGCTATGTTTGATTAGTTTTGAGACGACCTTTCCAGAAATGTTTATATTTGCGTACTTTCTAAACACAATGGAAATAATAGAAACGTTTAAAGATTTTGGAGAATAGAATTCTAGATTTTGTCTGTAGCTAAAGATGTGCCTGTTTATTGGAAATGATAAAGAAGTGTGGGAAATAACTTTAATGAAACCTTATGCTACAAGTTAACCGTAAAGCTAAACTTCTGATAACCAAGAACAAACCAAGGCGCCAAGGGTTAATGACAAGTGGCTGATTAATGACGGTGAACACCGCACAGATTTAACTGTACAGTATATCTTATTTGTCTCGCTTTTGAACCAAATTATTCAAATTCGCACATTATTTTAATAGATGCCATGGTAAAAGGGAACCTCGGGGCATTTTCTATGACGACATATCTATCACATGTGTTTAGTGAGAAAACGGTAACACGAAGACAAAGGAAACCCTTACATTTTGGCTGAAACAAACAGCGAAATAAAATAATTATAAAACACTTACGGAATGCAAGTGGTTCTCATGACGTAATTAATCGAAACCATTTGTCTTGTATTCGAATTTAGCTCAAGGTTTAATGATCCTCAAAGAATGACGCCTGTCTTCTGAATCATTAATTAACTTATTACGAAAAAAAGAAATAAAAAAAGGTTATTACGAAACAAAAACTAACAGTAATAAGCTTTGCACGTTTACTTTCATGAGTTGACAAATAAAGAAACAAAGAGTTTTTAAAAGTTTGGCTGTTCCTCCTGTTTTTTTAGTTACGAATGATTTTAGTCACTTCTTGCCTGGTACTTATTCAGTTAACTAAGAGGGCAACCATGTACACTTATACAATGTAAAAGTCTTTTGAAATTGACAGGTCAATCAAAGCTCGTCTCTACAAGTAAAGGAAAGGACAAATTGTGAAGATGTTGTAAAATGTCAAGAAAAACAAATATGTATGATCTTTATTTCAATTCCTGTGACAGAGCCAATCATGACCCATGAGGTAAAAACTGTACGTATATACAAGAACTACATGACAATTGAAAAAAATATAGGTGACACTTAAACAATATAAAATTTAATATAATCTACAAATTACAATAGCACCTTATTACTTAACTTATAACATGCACACTTTTGCATAACATTTAAAAACTCTACTGAGTAAAGATTGAGCTTCTTACTTCAAAAGCTTTTTGTACAAATATGCTTTACTTTCTTATTGTAGACTAAATTTCAGAATGCAATAATAAGACATGAGGTAATGACGTCATTAACGACTCATGCCAGTCTAGGCATCATACATTGTTTGTGCTAAACAGTTTTTTTTAGCTATATTTCTAAAATGTTCATATTAATGATTTAATTAATTTTATTTACTATCTCAAAAACAGCACAGTTTGATTAGGAAACATGCACACGAAGCGTTTTATTTGTGTTTTTTTGGCAGACATACTACCATGTATTACACAAACGTGTTTTGTTCTTTATTTTTTATGTGGACTTAGTCAGGAATTGCAGCAATCCTAACGTAAATATATTGCTGAGGTTGCTAAATTCCTAGGTTCAGTTAATGAACATCAGAGGACTGAGGTAATATCTCATCTAGACATGTGAACAAAACAAGACGGACAGTCGTCGATTAATATGTAATTCGAGTGCTACTGCGTAAATAAATATTTTTGCTGTTTCTAAAAGAAAAAAAAGAAAAACTATGTGTTTTCCTTTATTCATATGTCCCGTGTGCCGTGCGTTTACCTTACTATATTGTACGTTTACCATACAATATGACTACTGTACATATAAATTTTAAGTTGATAAGGCATACATATTATAAAAGAATTCATCACATACGACAAGACAAGAACTTGATTTGACAACAATTCGTTGAATAATGCTTCCTTGAGACACTATACATGTAACATACAGGTATTACTTAAGGCCGTGTAACTCTAAAGACGGGCATATCCTAAAGGAGTACATTCTGCAGAAGAAGTGATGGTAATATAAAATAAACAAAATACACACATTGTATTAAAGAACAAAGTCTCTGTCACATAACTAGGATATTTTCATGCTTCAATCACACAGCCGCACCACCTTCTGAGACAGTCATGTCCTTGAAATGAATCATATTCGAGAAAAAAGGCGACACATTACAAGACATATTCTAAACCCAGCTAAAACAAATTGCTACAAACCAAACTACCCATCACCATGACGGACCTCGATATCAGACAAGTCATACAGTGTGTATATTCATTATTTCCGTGACGTTTTTTTAATGCTTATCAGGCTTCTATCTTACAGCTGTACTCGTGTATTAGCTTTCCATAATGCGATAACGTAATTACGCGGGGCATCAAAGTCTATGGGGACTATTAATGACGTGCTTTATGGAATTATATACTTTCTCCGAGGCATGTTTAATGCTTCTAGACAGACAAGAACTGTTCGGAGTATAATCGAATGGTTTCGTGTTTGATGTCGATTCAAATAAATAAGCCGGAATTTCAGATTTATTACCTTTCCCTTGTTGAGAAGTTTATTCTGCGCCAGACATCGTATGTTCAGTACTTTCACCCAAATTAATTTTAAACATCTTAGCACGACCAAATTCCATGTGCTACTGAGTCCCTTATTCTCATCATGGAATACGAAATAATCAAACTTTTGATAAACGATTGCCATTTTTTTTCTTCTATTTGTGCTTTTGCAAAATTAGGAGCGTCGATGGTTATCAATGATGTATTTAGTAATACTTGTAGCTGCATCATTTTGTGTTTCTGACTGCTTAGCTCTTACATCAGCTATGTTCTCATTATTGAAGATTTAAGAAAAAGTGGGTGGCCATACATTACCGCCCCCGGAAAGGAATACCACAGGAAGGGCCCTTAAAATACTGTCTTCTTCCATGCTGTAACCTGTAATGTCTGTGAATGCTGTGAATAAAAAGGCAAAGACTAACTGGAGCACAGTCTCTCCGTTTTACAAAAAACTTATATGTTTTTTACATTGACAGTTATTTGTAACATAGTTATTACAGTTTTCGTATTCGCTTTGAATTACACAGAACATTTACCAGTTTTAGAAAGTATATGCATGTTACACTTTTTGTCATCGTTGCTGTTCACACGCAGTATATTATCAATAATATTTGTTTGACTTAAATTTCACCCCAACAAATGCATTTCCCACACCAGCATTGCCGCTAAAACATCATGACCTTGAGCATAGAAACTAAATGGCGTGGGTGTATAGTCGGTAACATTCAATCCGAGTTTTTTTTCTGCTGTGTCATTCAACATGAACAAAAGTGTGGTGTTGAATTAAAACCTTGCATGCTACATCTATTAACTGTGTTCTATTCACAAAAGCTATTTATTAAGATGAATTTGAACTATAAAAGGGAAATCGTATACATGTCTAGACTACAGCCACAAGTGTCTGCCGCTCATCCCGCAGGTTGCAGGTTTGAGCCCACCTCATATACAAAAGATTGCAATTAAAATGTAAACTAAACAACAAAAGAAAACTACTTTTCAGTAAAGTGTTCAACATGTTAAATATCTCTAATGTCAGTTGGAACATATCATAATTGATGACGGAAATATACTTAACTGTCTCACGTTTTTATTTGGAATCTAAAATAAAATTATGTATTTACCAAATCCTTCCATATAAAGTGCATTACATGCATACTAATGGTAACGCTGTATGTGCCTGCTTAAAACCAAGAAAACCAAGGTGTTAATTAATGCATTATTGTTAATGAACTTTCGTTTTATGTTTAATTTTTTTTTCTTTCAGTTTGACATTGTTTGTTTCTACAACGTAACAGCGATGCTAACCAATTAAAATTCTATGCGTTTACGGGCTTACTAAGCAAACACCCCTTCCAAGGTCCTCAAAGTTGTTGCAAAATATATGTCGCATGTATTTTGCATTACTGTGCATTAATACTGTCGCTGCGTGTCTTGAAGAAAAGCATACCAAGGGAGATCATGAAAATCTGCTGTAGGTGTCTTTAGCCGTCTGGAGTTATGCTACCTTGTCAACACAAATAATGTACTGTAAACTTACGGATACAAGGAAAAAATTTCCACGGCCCGAAATTTTTTCTTTCTTTATTTTATGAATAGTGCTTCAGCTTTAAAGACTTTGCATATCATTTTTATTTCATTTGAATAATTATTGAGCAATTCTGTAATTTACATTATTAGGCAAATCCATCATTTCTGTTATGTACATGTGTACTTCAATTTCAATGTGTCAATAAGAGAAATAACACAGTGTAACTAATTTCTACATGTAGCATGATTTCAAAGCATTTTCTGAGTGATCCAGCGTCTCTCTTGACCATAACCCAATATGGCCATTTTGAGGGGTAATATAATGACTTTAATATCAGATAAGGTATTACAATTTCTTTTATATCAGATAGACATGAACTATATCTCTAGAGGTTGGTACATGTAGAGTATTAGGTCACAAAACAGTTCGTACATGTACAACATTCAGTAGAGATAAAACCGTTCTACAGACTCATACATTTCAAGTTTGATAATATTCATTATTTCCTAGAGTATATTTCAATTCTTTATGTCTTTCTAGAAGTCATTATTGTAATCAACTCGAATGATAATATTGCCTTACCACAAGAAAGACGTGAAAAGGATCATACATTGTATATACAAATTACATGTTTTATATGTTCCGATGTAATGTACATACAAAATGTATGAGTCATTTAAGATAGATGTTACCTATACACCGGACACTTTTTAGCCCTTTTTTCTCTTAAATCCTCCCCTCTCCTTTCTCAAGGGCGAGAACTGTCAGTTTCTTACGAGACTAGACAGGGAATTTCTAACATAATATTATATGAATCTAGACAGCCAGTCAACTTTTTATATCATTTTGAACATTTAAAACCATTTTAAGTTATTCTGTAAACTAGATCTACATTTTAGTTACAGTTGGAGATATGAGGCAATATTTGTTTATCTTTTTTTGTTTTTTATTCTGAATCTATAAATGATTTATGTAGTTACTTCCGATTTGGCGGTGCAATAGATGGACGTGCTTGCACATGCCACGCGTTGGAACATGAATCATCCCGTTACGCCTACGCTAAAAAATACGTTTTCGTTTAATGAGACATATTGTTCTTTGTAAGAAAAAACGCATTTCTCTTCCTTTGTGATATGTTTTTTTTATTTCATGAGTTTTCTTGTTTCTGCAATGCACCCATTTTGTTTCCCGCCGGGGCACCACCCGCCCCCCCGCCCCCCCCCCCCCCCCCTCTAAAAAAAAATAAATAATAATAACGTAGCGCAAACAAAGCAAATAGCCAGATCAGTGTCCTAAATAAGGGTACATTTTGTCACACATTTTGCGCTTGAATCGTTATTTTCATTATATACAACCTAGCTCGAACGTTCTGTCTGTGAAAAAACACACACATTTGCTTTTTCAGTAACCCGGATATTGAAAAATATGGAATACAATACAAAATGTACCAAGGGAGATAACAACAATCTGTAGCAGGTGTCTATATCTATCTGCAGTTATGCCACCTTGTCAGTAACACGAAGAAACATTTATTTGAACAAAAGGAATGGAATATAAGCTGCAAGCATGCTGAATAATTGCTGTTCCTATAAGATTTGTTAATGTACCAGATGGTTCTATAAAAAGCGATAAGCGACCTAATATTTTACGTAAATGCTGTGTACACATGTTGCGAATATACAGTAAATTTCGTATATAACGAACTTCTTTGGACCATTTAAATGTGTTCCTTATATCCGGAATTTCGCTGTATCCGGACCGTTAAATACGTTGTTTTCTGTACTCAGTTTATTCTACTGTTTACCATTCATATTCATGTCGCCAAATAAATTTTGATAATCCATGTACGTGTAACTTGTTGGTTATTTTTCAAGGTGCTTTGCAACTATTTCGAAAGGTCTGGCCACTTTGGCAACAAGTGCCTAAATCTATTCCAGCGCTATAAATGGGTATTACTTATTATAATGAAGTTGCTGGTTCTATCTCTATATGATAAGCTCTTGTGTCCATGACATTATATATCGTGTCTCTGGAGTATATTATTAGTACGTGTATTTAGGCCATATTTCAATTATTTTAATTATATTTCATGTACAAAGTCAAATAAATTGCCTAGACTTCACAACTAATGAAGCTATAGTCTTCCGGTATAGACTGTGAAAGACATTTTTTTTCTACTGAAAGATAAGGTCTTATTTTTCTCTTTGCTATCTAAAATTAGACAACCTAAAATGAGTGATTCGTGTGTCTGTACGACAGGTTTAAGCAAAAATCTTTGACAATTCATATACAGTAAAATCCGTATATGAACGACTCCGGATATAACGATTTTCCGGCTGTATGGAACACATTTTCTATGTCCGAGTTTTTTCTTTCTTTATTTTAGAATGAAAATGATATACGGATAAAACAAACTCCGGATAAACGGAAAGAATTCAAATGGTCCAAAGGAGTTCTTTATAAACGGAGTTTCACTGTAGTTAAGAAGATTCTGCTGCTTCCGGTTATGTATAAATTCTAAACGATCGCACTTTTTGTTTTGCAAAAAGCAGCACACATTTCCATACTTTCCATACAACACAACACAATGATAAGAGGTCTCAACAGACGCACAGAAAGACAAAACACTGAGTTCAAATTGGTTTTAATTCACAAGTTTATTACAGATAACATTCGAGTTGACGCTAAATGAAGCCTGCTGTTTGCAAGAAATCGAGACATCTGTGAATCTGAAAATAGAATAATTTAAGTAATACACGATTTCTGTTGCAAACACAAGAGCTTTCCGGTTAGTTTTGAATACAAGGTTGAACCCACATACGGCAGAGAACTGAGCTAAGGTAATTATTTTACTATATGGCATGACAGTACTCTGTTTCACTCAAATTGCACGTGGGATTTTTGTTTACAACATCTAGTGACATACATGTATATTCCATGATAACATGTTAATGTACAGTGTTATGATATTTTCAAGCGTATTTTGTTGTTCTTCCTTAGCGTTAATCTTAAGGCTACGTTCCGCAGATTTAGTGATCATAAAAGAATGAAATTATGCTTAAAATAATATCACCAGCCGAACATATCAACTTGAATAAAAGATTTACACTTTAATTGGCAAGGTAGGCAACAGTTGGCATACCGTGATGATCAATATTTCAAATTATTCAGCGTCATTTGATTCAGCTGTGAGTCACAAATAATTTGTAACACCTTTTGAAGCGCCACTTAATATGAAACGACAGAACTAAATTCAAAAGACCTTATATTATGTTTTCTTATGATTCCCCCAATGGAAGTTGTACTTTATGGTAGCTCAGACTAATATTTAACAATGGACAAGAGAAACGTAGGAAAGTTTTATCTTGCTTTCTTAAAGTGTTGACTGAGCGGTCCATGCACAGACGACATATGGCAATACCACACTTTCACTTCTGCAAACTAGCCGAAAAAAAACACCCAACTCATTAAAAAAACAAAGCGTATTGAGTATGCAGTCATACATCACTTATGGATTCTGCAACGTAGCCGAGTTGACAACCCATAAAAACCTCTAGGAGTATAAAGTTTGTAGTTAAACAATATCGGTCATTTGGTATTAGTATGTACATGTACGCTGTTTGCGGCAAGTGGTTCGGCATTCGTGACCAGTACAGCTAGGTGATCTATTCTGAGTGAACACACCTTTATACCTTTAAGTGAAAGATAGACAAATCTATTTTTAGAAATTAAGCATGGTCAATGTTAAATAAGCAAGTAGATTAGGGGTTACCTTAGAACACCATGCAGCATATTTGGTTCTGTGTGCAGTTCAACTCACAGTTATCTGGGGGCAGTCCTCCGGTATCATTCTCGCATCCTGTATCTTCCATAACGCACTTGTAATTGTCGTCTGCCATCACTATGAAAGAAAAAAGGAGTTTAACTGTAAATATAAGTTCAACTTATCCGGTATCACATTTGGTCATACAAGTTTAAGGTGGTTTTCCTTTTTTTTCCCAAATAATGTGAACGGAATCAAGAAACAATGCCAGACTAGTCAGTGTTCCGTTACAAACAGGTGTCTGATAATACATGGTCATCAGTATACACATTTTATTTTGTTATTATAATGAATGATGTGAATAGTTATTTTTATGCTAACATCCGATGGTTTGAGTTTATAATATTTTGTTAGCAAATAGATGATCGACTTATAACTAGCACCCAAGTGTAAGGAAATACCGGATACAGCTACGACAGACCCATTCTAGAACACAGACAGCACAAGGCATATCTTTGGGTACATATACATACATTTTTGTTCCAGAAATAAACAGTTTGAATGATAAGCAGAAATCTCTCGTACAAAAGTGTCAACATCAGGAATAAGTGGGCCTTGCTCAGTTCTTGCTTCCCTCAATTACGATCGTGCAAAAAGTCAGATTATGAATTCATGTACAAAATTTGGCATTTCATGCTTGTTCATAACATTGCATTGTAGATGGTTTTGTAATGAAGTCAATTACCTTTTACATCCAAAAGATTGATTAGTTATGATGTACGGACATTGCTTGAGCAATTTTGATATATTATAAGTAAACTCAACTCCTCTCAATAGATTTAATTCTAGTAAATTGAAACGAATGTGAAAGCCTGGCAGAGTTGAGCAGTTAATTGAATAGTAAACAGCGACTCATTCAATTATAATGTGCAGCTCTTTATTACAACCAGACTATTTTGTGCGCCCTATCAAATACATATACATATTGACTGCGCTGGATAGATACATATGTGTATATTTTTCGATTGCATATTGTGTCATACATCTGCATCTACATATGGGCTATACAAGAGAGTTAGCTGCTACATAATCTACACATGGACTATACAAGAGGGATAGCTTCGCATACATCAACACATACATGTATTTGTTTTAATGTAGTTATATTTTTGCATACATCTCCACATGGACTCAAGTTAAAATGCTAAAATTTCTGCATACAACTAGATATGGGGTCTTCATAAGACACATGTATACATATACGGTCTCAGTTTCTTTCCTCAACATTTCAATAGAAAACAAATCACACGACTTGCAGTATTTTCGACTCGAAAATATAATACCGAATGCAATTTCGTTTCTTATACAGTCACATAAGAAACAATGTCCGTTAAACTGGTTCCATTTCGTTTTATTACGTCATCAGTTGCAGGTGATTGATAAATTGGTTGAAATTTTTGTATGGATAGGATGGATACACACAGAGTTGTATTGTCAATTTTTGACTTCAGCTGATTGGGGTGACACAAAATGAAAATAGACAGCAGGACGTTAGTTCATTTTTGTAAATAAAAGAATGGATAAACATTGCAGAGGACAATGAAGGGATTTTGTTTTCAGATTTTTCGTCTGGTCTGGAGGTATCCTATTACGTCAATACACTTAGCTGCTGAGGACATAGATCTAGTACATGTAATCAATTGAGTGATATATGTATAAGTTTGTGTCAGAGACAGCGTTTGTCATTAAAAAAAAACATTCTACTGTTACGCATGGCAAATGAACTTGACTGAAATAAGATGCAAATGTTAGTGACCTGTTTTGTACAGGAAAACACGAACGCAGTGATAGCATCAATGTAAGTTTTATTGTCTTGAGTTTGAATCATTTCTCCAAACGATATCTGCAGTGCTCACAATCGCCTTTGACAAAATCGAACTGTAGGCACGTCGGTCATTTTGTTTAGAGTGCAAACACATTTTACTGAGCTATTACGATGAGGCTCGAAACGGGAGACGGTATATACGGGTTTGTCTACAGACGCTCTAGATACACCGATTAGAATCTACACTCTATCAAATGTATGTGCGGTTACACGTAGCTTCAAATGACCTATACACGAAAAGGTATTTCAGTATACATTGTACATATATTTTTGTTTGCACAAGTCATATTTTTATTATAAGTTAATATATGAGATAGGTAAGACACATGTTTAGATGTACATTAACATATGGGCTGCAATAGACACAGAAGAATTTGAAGACACTTTGTCTTTCATCCTTATCCATTATGTATGTTTAGTAATTGTTCTACTATGTGTAAACATGTGTATATTTGGGAACAAAATATGTTTAAACTTATCATGTTGGGATGTGAAAAAATTGAATGTCTTCTAACATTTGGAGGCCTGGATTGAAAACCGGAAGGGACGGGGTATGGGTTCTTAAGACATTGCTTTTTCTAAAATTCCTTGTTACATGAGAAAAAAGGTAGCTTATAGGATTTTCTGTAAAATGTATATGATATGATAGGTAATGTAAAACACATTTGTAAAACTGTTTGAAAAAATCCCGATCTTTTTAGAAAATGGACATTACAACAAAAGCTGAATATTTTTGTTTGCAATACATTCTTGAGCAGCAAATTTTTGTAGTTTCTAATACGAAAAGATATCCAGAATTATTCACTTATAGACTATTATTTTTTTCATATATTTTTATAGTTAAATAACAAAATGGCATCTATCAAGATCAGTAGTACTACTATTTTAGTCATTTTTATATATAATATACGTATTTTTTCAGTAACAAGTTCGTATTTTTATTTTTTTTAAAGACAGAAACAGATACAAGGGAAACCGGGTGCCAGACCCTAGCTCTTTAACGAATAGACCCCTTGGTTCCGATACACGCGAGACTACATCTGGGTTTCCAACCAGTTCATCTCAGATAGGTGGGATACACTGAAAGGTGTTTCTGAAATTTACAGTGTCCCGGCCGAGAATCGAACCATGGACCTCCGGATTAGTCCAGAGACCACTCGACCACCGCACCACCAATAACTTATAAAATACTTTTTATACGTATTTATATATATTTAGACTAGAATATTTAGCATGTGCATATACATAAACAAACTAGTTTGTATTGAATATGCGCAAATAAAATGACGGTTTTAATGAAGTTTTTGGAAAGGAAGGGTGGATTGTTCAAAGCCTGTTTCACCAGTAAGTCAGTTACTCACTGGCAGGCAGTTTACCGAAACATTCCTTTGAAGGAACATTTCTAGACTCTCTCATCCTGCAAAAGTAACTGCCAGGTCGGTAGCCGAGCTTGAACCCCTGACATGAACCCCTGACACGAATCCCTGACACTCTATCAGTGAGAGGTTTAGAGGCCACACATCTATGAATCTACGAGATTGTTAGATAGTTTGATTTTTTTTAAAAACAACTTAGTAAAATTTGAATCTGCAGCAATTATTGCATGCGCAGTTATCTAACTTTTACATATTTGAAGAGCTTTATCGATGTTTTAATTCAAGGTACTGAAGAAGAAACAAATGAATGAATGATAGAAAAAAATAAAGAAAAAAGGCAGAAATATGGAAAATGAAAGAATGAAAGAAAGAAGAGTGTTATTTTTTCGATGAATTCGTGTCTAAAGAACAAAAATTAAATTTACTTACCGCCTTGCATAAATTGTACATATGACATGAAAAGCATCCCCAAAATCATAGCAACTGTAATTAACTTCATCGTGAAGTTGTCGCGTATATCCTTTGCTTACAGTTTTCTCCGTTTGTTTGCTACGAATACCTACTATAAAATGATTTGAATTTCTTCAATTTCAAATGGCCAATATTAGTCACTTGAATTACTGTTGCGGCTTGTAACTTGTTAGGTAATTGGCTCCCCAGATGGCTTGCTATTTAGCATTCAAATCATACTTACAATTAGTATCTATATATGAAAGAACTGAAACTGTTTATCTGAAACGCAGTTAGATCTTTCTTACATATCAAAAATGGCCATATTAATCATTGTCAACAATAAGGCTTTAAACATGTAAGAATGGGTACTATTGAATTGTTTATTCTTTTAGTAGAAAGAAATTAAAAAAAAGATGCCTAACAGAAATGTTATATTTTTAAGTTTTGATTAAAGATATTATCTGATTTTTTTTCTATTTTCAATAGAAATGAAACTGTTACATAGGATACTATTCATGTCTTTTCTTTACAACTATGGACATGTTCATTATGCTAGAATGTTTTACTAAATTGTCACTAAGAATGGTAATTATCACTTCAAGGATCAGCTAAACAGTGTTTCCAAAATTTCTGTCTTAGTGTATTCTAATTTATTTTAGCTCGATTGCAGCTTATCGAGTCACCCTCGAGTCCTCTTCATGAAAAAAAACAAACAGCGATTATCCATGTAATTATCCATTATAATGTGAGGTACACATTTTCTGGGTCCGAATTTATCTTGTTAAATAACATGAATGTGTTGTATTAAATAACATGAATGTGTCATATTGATATAACATATTCCGGAAACATTTGTGTAGAGAACAATTTTAAATGGTCCCAATAGTATCACTGTATACGGATTTTACTGTATTCCGTTTCACATTTCACAGATCATCATCCCTAGAACAAATATCATTATAATTTAAAAGAACAGGTGTTTAATGCTTCAATCGAAGAAGAGCTGCTATATGTTGATAATTACCCAATATTTTGAGGTCATGGTGACCTTGGGCAGTAAAACGGTTTCCGATCACTAATTGAAGAACAGCTTAGTCTGGTAAATGACACTTTATAATTTTGAGGTCGTTAGGTCGGAGGTCGAGGTCACAGTGACCTGGATAGTGAATGAGTTACTTGATATACATCATGTATATGATCGTTGAACTATTATTTTGAATAACCTGAAAAGGCTTTGACCCTTAGTTAGGGACAGTGGTGAGGACATTAGTCCTGGAGAGTAGAATAACCCTATAAATGTTGAGGTCACTGGGTCAAAGGTCATGGTCACAGTAACCTTGCATTTGAAAAAACATTTCCATTTCCACTCAATAACTCAAAAATGTTCTGACCTAAGGTCTTCAAACTGGCTAGTAATAAAGTTTTTGGTCAGAACATGACCCCTGTAAGCATCGAAAGGGATATAGAAAGGGACATTAGTCCTGGAGAGTATAATAACCCTTTAAATTTAGAGGTTCGCTTGGTCAAAGGTCAAAGTCTGAGTTATATTGCATAAAATACTGTTTCCGCTTTATAAGTTGATATATTTTGACATAAAGTCTTCTGATTTGATAGGGTTAGAGTTTATGAAGAGTAAATGATGCCTATTGATTTTGGGGTCACCAAGTCAAAGGTCAAGGTCGCAGTAGTGTAAAAAATTTCCTCTTAACTACTCAAAAACCCTTTGAATTAGTGTCTACAAACTTTGGTTATGCTTATGCGAGGTTAGTGATCTTTACTGGCCTCTATTGAAATTGAGGTCACACAGTCAGACGTCAGATGATACTTCTAGTTCTAAACGTTTATAAGTTGGGTAGGTATTTAGATCTCATATGGCACCATCAAATCATTTGTAGCTACCTTTGTGGTAACGCTTTCGCCTCATGATCGGAGGGTCCCAGGTTCCCCACCAGTGCCCTAGTAATTTAGTTTATACTAATTTATTTTAGCTCGATTGTGAAGAAAGCTTTGAGCTTATCGAGGCACTCTCGATTTCGCTTCCTGGAAAAACCAGTGCTGGTGTCATATGAGGAGGTATGGTCGTGACCTTGGTGGGGCTCGAACCCGCAGCCTCCAGGATGAGCGGCAGACACCTAAACCTCTACACCACCGCTCCCCTTCCTAGTGCCCTAGTAGTGGTAGTGTCCTTAGGCAAGACACAGATGATTCCACATTGCCTCTCATTTTCTCCGAGGTTGATTCCATCTGGAGTGAGTCTCGAGAGCGATTATTATCATTATAATTATTATTATCGCAAACGAGATTAAATAAATAAGTATAAAGAAATGTAAACAAATACTGATTTTTTTATGAAGATACTATTTGCAAGTATTAGAATAAGCAATATATTGCGTTGCAGTTACTGTGACAGGGCAATATGTGTTTTACAAAGATCTTCTGTTTGAATGGAGACTGTTTTTCTATGGGTCAATTCGTGAAGGAATTGTTTATTTTGAAAAAAAAAATTCAGTCTTTGTAGCGAAGTGTTTGCTGTATTGAGGTTACACTGTTTCAACATTTTCTATAGTGAGCATGTATCATTATTGTACATACATGTCATAGATTGTATGGCACAGCTGTTACATGTCTTGATGGTACGATGTAGGTCTTTCTTCACATTGTCCGTTTAAGTGTTTAAGATAATATACATTGTAACAGAGTATTTTCAACACATACTCCTGATTTGAAATGTTTTGAGAAATATTCACAGAAGTATTTTTTATTTTCATTGGTTTCCTGAAAATGTATCAAAATGGTTAAGAAAATAAAAACTTTACTTAGTGAAATGTGAAGATAAATATTATCACTGTTGACATTTTTAATAAAAATAGAATTTACGTTGACTGTATACTTAAATCGTCACCAAACGCATTTAAAAAACACGATTTAGTCTTTAATGTGTTAGTCATCAACATAAATCTAAAGTAAAATCGAATAAAACATTGAAAAATGAAAATGATTTTGTTTAAACATATCTAAATTGCCAATATTGTATTAACATAGTATTCATAATATATAACACAACACATGTTTATATAGAGATAATAGATATATGGCAAAAGGGTTGAGCCACAAGTTCGTACATTTTAATTACGACTCTCCCCTTGGAAAAGACTGACAGAAGCTTTTACATTGGAAAATAAACAAGATCATGGTCGTACTGCCAATGCTAGCAGAAGTTAAGGGTTTTAACGTACATGTACCCGGCTCCCTACAAGTGAAAATTTCTCTGAGAAATTGTCTTTACAGAATGCTTCGATTCTAACAAAACTGGACATGATCAGAATCGATTAGGAAAAATCATAATCACAATTTTTAATGTTTTAAAAATAACCTCTAAGTAGGACGACATATTTACATATAAATCACAAACATATGTCTTTCTCGAGTTTATCATGTTTCATCAAATTAGTTACAGAAAATTGGATCAATTCTTGATAGAAAGTGACCGCTTGCGACGTCGGATTTCATACGATATCTACTTAAGCGTATTTTTAAAAACATTTTTGCATTTATTATTTAAAAAGTGTGCATTAATCATACAAAAAGTGTGCATTAATTATACAAAAAGTGTGCATTAATTATACAAAATGTCTGCATTAATTATAAGAATAGTTTCAAATTACTAACAAGAAAACTATTCACCGCTTTTAATGTCGACACAGAATAAGAAAAAAAATAGCATAGGAGCTTAGATAGAACTGTTTTTATACTGGTATGTATATTATGTATCTGTTTGTCTTCGTATATAGCCAAAAGCAACTCATATGCTGATTGGCAAACCCTTAGAACATTGACACTTTAATAAAATAAGAGCTGTCCCTCACAAGTGACAAATGCGAAAGAGGTGTCTCACAGTCTGTGTCCTCTCCATGTGCTCAACAATTGTGCCATGTAATTTTAAAATCCTTCCATGCATGACAGAGTTACAATGTATACAGGATTCCATTACCTTAAAACTCTAAGTGTGACCTTGACCTTTGAGGTAGGGATGTGGGTCTTGCACGCGACACGTCATCTTGATGTGCTGAACATTTGTGCCAAGTTATTTTAAAATCCTTTAATGCATGGCAAAGTTACAGTCCGGACACGAATGTATGCATATAATATACAGGATTCCATTTACCTTTAAACCTTCACTTTGACCTTGACCTTTGAGGTAGGGACGTTGGTCTTGCACGCGGCACGTCGTCTTGATCTACTGAACATTTGTACTAAGTTATTTCAAAATTATTCAATACATGACAAAGTTACAGCCCGGACACGGAAAAATGTAAGTGCGGAAACACAGACAGAGAGACGGACGGACGGACGGACGGACGGACGGTTCGATTTTAATATGCCATCCTTCGGGGGCATAAAATTTACCACACACTTACGTACAAGCGCATGATCAGGCACTATTGCCTACCGGCAACGAGAAAGGCTTGGTCAACTTGAACATAGTTTTGTATGGAGAAGAGATGGACTTAGCCTGAAAAGTCATATACCTCGTTTGTATCATACATTTCTCGTAGAAAGGCGCCTGTCTTATTTATGGCAACTTCTTACAAAGCATATTTTATAAATTAGGATTGAAAGTGAATGTTATTCTGAAGAGTCTAGTGAATAAAATTTCTTTGTGTGTTCATAAAATTGAACAAAGTACATTGTAAACATTGTTTTATAGGTTAATGATGATTTAATAAAAGAAATATAACAGAATATGAATCCTGTAAAGACACTGCCATAGGCAATGCATACTTCTATGGTTTGTAAGTAAGGGTGAAGCCGCTCTGACACTTCGTCCGGCTATTACCTCTGCTTCGAAGACAGTTGTCTTAGTGAACCATGTAGATGAGCAACGACTAGTGGACCTAAAATACTTCTGTCTGGGGAAACACCATCTCCGAGGTATAAAGTTGTCGGGTGTTATGGTATGTATGTACCTAATGTATATGGTAAGGACTATAAAAGGACATGTAAGCACCATATTTGTTCGCCGATTTGTAGAATTGTTCGCATTTGGTGATTGATATGTCATTTGAATACCTTGTTTATCACTGCTATGTGTGCTGATAAAGAAAATTAAAAGAACCACGTAGCTTGTTGGCTATAATGTTACGCAGTAAAATGTTCCTGGTCAATCCACTTGTGATGTGCCCTTGCAACAAGGCACATGGTGTCCCACTTAACTCAGTCCAGAACAAATACAAGTAATGAAACTGCTGGTTCGACTTACCTGTTCAGTTAAATCTTATAGCAACTTAAAACAAGCTAAGAGAACTTGTTTCACAAGTGACCTAGAGCAAAATTACTTTAAATTACAAAGCAATTCTTCCGTCATATCATAGTTTAGATTGTTCACTCACTTCTTTCATGAATCGGAAAATTGATTTATGCATTGAAGGGAGGTAATTCAAATACTGATATAACATATATCGTGTGTGTAGTTATGCTTTTGTAACATGAGTGTTGGGTTCTGGCATATTCAAGTTCTTCAAAACTTTGACCGGCTCTTAAACTAATAGTTGATTAACTTTTAGAATTGTATTTCTACACTTGACACTCACTGAAACAAACGTATGTATTACTAACAGCCAAAATAAGAATATCCTTCAAGTGATAGCCATTGAATCAAAATTTATCCGGTGGTTAGTTTAACGGCCGATTACGAAGTTTCGCACAACTGAATCCCTGGTTGCTACTGGAAGGAAATAACCGACACACCGTGTCCTTTCTCCAAATGAATAAATATTACATTATTTTCTTTTGGTAAAATTTATCCAATCATTAATTTAAGATACGTTGGTAATTTGGCCGTTCAGTCCTTTACAAAGGAAGGAGTTTTTATACTGTTGCATATGCAATTGCCATGCACTACAAGGCATCCGCCAAGGCAGTGCAGAGTTATGTCCGCATGGACTTGGACAGATAATCCAAACTAGTTTCAAGACATAACACACACAAATTTGACACACATGAACAATAAAGTGATTTTTCACAAAACTGGAATATATCAAAATTAGTGTGGTTCTGTGTCGAAATGAAACCGTTGGGATTGTGAGACGGGTATGGGATTTGTTAATTTTAGTGGCTGTTCTAGTTCTTTCGTCTGCAATAGTTCGTATATGTGCCTCATAAACACATTACTTAGCTATAAGAGACACATAAGTCACGTAAGTGACGAATGCCTCTAAAAGAGTTATCCAACAGTCTGTGTCCTCTCCATGTGCTCAACAATTGTGCCACGTCATTTTACAATCCTTCCACGCATGCCAAAGTTACCATGCACACATGACTCCATTACGTTTTAATTTTAAGTGTGACCTTGTGCTTTGAGGAATGGTCATAGGTCTTGCACGCGACACGTCGTCTTGATGTGCTGAACATCTGTGCAAAATTATTTTAAAATAAATCCTTCAATGCATGACAAAGTTACAGCCCTGACACAAATGTTTGCATATAAACATGATTCTTTTGCCTTTAAACTTTAAGTTTTACCCTGACATTTGAGGTAGGGACGAGAGTCATCGTCTTGATATGCTGAACATTTGTGCCAACTTATTTCTAAATCCTTGGTACAGTCCGGACACGAATGTGTGCATACAAACATGATTCCATTACCTTTAAATCCTTATATGAATATGACCTTGAAAGTAGGAACGTGGGTCTTGCACGATACACGTCGTCTTGATCTACTGAACATTTGCGCCAAGTTATTTCAAAATCCTTCATTGCATGACAAAGTCACAGCCCGGACACGAAAACATGCAAGGACGGACGCACGGACGGACGGTGCAATTTTAATATGCCCACCTTTCTGGGATATAAAAAGATGCAACACAGAACATGTGCGCTTTCAAATCTGTTTTATTTCACAATTGTTACTTTATATAATTATGCTCTTTGTATTCTGTATATCTGTTAACCTAAAAATAGAAAAAAATAAATACTAAAAAGTTGTTTGTAGATGTTTGAGATAACGGTTTACACAAAACCTTTACGATAATTTCTGTTCTGCATGGCTAAAGATGACTTTTACCATTGTTCTAAAAAAGGTAGCTCTTACTTGCGCTGAAAGAAAATTAAAGCACAGGTAGACAGGTTTTTAGTAACACATGGCCTTGTTTCTTTTTCATCTTTCTTGAGCCTTCTTAGCATAAGCTGTCAGCGTTATTGTTCTGTGGCATTATGCGTTATCGTTCTGTGGCATTATGCGTTATTATTCTGTTGCATTATGCGTTATTATTCTGTGGCATTATGCGTTATCATTCTGTGGCATAATGCGTGATTGCTCTGTGGCATTATGCGCGATTGCTCTGTAGCATTATGCGTGGTTGATCTGTAGCATTATGCGTTATTGCTCTGAAACATTATGCGTTATTGCTCTGTAGCATTATGCTTTATTGCTCTGTAGCATTACAATGTATGCGTTTTTGCTCTGTAGCATTATGCGAGATTGCTCTGTAGCATTATGCGTGATTGCTCTGTAACATTATGCGTTATTGCTCTGAAGCACTATGCGTGATTGCTCTGTAACATTATGCGTGATTGCTCTGTAGCATTATGCGTGATTGCTTTGTGGCATTATGCGTGATTGCTCTGTAGCATTATGCGTTATCGTTGTGCAGCATTATGCGTGATTGCTCTGTAGCATTATGCGTTATCGCTCTGTATCATTATGCGTTATTGCTCTGTAGCATTATGCGTGATTGCTCTGTAGCACTATGCGTGATTGCTCTGTCACATTATGCGTGATTGCTCTGTAACATTATGCGTTATTGCTCTGAAGCACTATGCGTGATTGCTCTGTAACATTATGCGTGATTGCTCTGTAGCATTATGCGTGATTGCTTTGTGGCATTATGCGTGATTGCTCTGTAGCATTATGCGTTATCGTTGTGCAGCATTATGCGTGATTGCTCTGTAGCATTATGCGTTATCGCTCTGTATCATTATGCGTTATTGCTCTGTAGCATTATGCGTGATTGCTCTGTAGCACTATGCGTGATTGCTCTGTCACATTATGCGTGATTGCTCTGTAGCACTATGCGTGATTGCTCTGTAACATTATGCGTTATTGCTCTGTAGCACTATGCGTGGTTGCTCTGTAACATTATGCGTTATTGCTCTGTAGCATTATGCGTGATTGCTCTGTAGCATTATGCGTGATTGCTCTGTAGCATTATGCGTGATTGCTCTGTGGCATTATGCCTGATTGCTCTGTAGCATTATGCGTGATTGCTCTGTGGCATTATGCGTGATTGCTCTGTAGCATTATGCGTGATTGCTCTGTCGCATTATGCGTGATTGCTCTGTAGCATTATGCGTTATTGTTCTGTAGCATTATGCGTGATTGCTCTGTAACATTTTGCGTTATTGTTCTGTGGCATTATGCGTTATTGCTCTGTAGCATTATGCGTTATTGTTCTGTGGCATTATGCGTGATTGCTCTGTAGCATAATGCGTGATTGCTCTGCAACATTATGCGTTATTGCTCTGCAACATTATGCGTTATTGCTCTGAAGCATATGTGTTAGTGTTCTTTAAAATTTGTATTACGAACATTTGATGACCACCTAATTGACAAACTTCCCGAAGCTTTTAGGCGTTATTGTTCTGTGGCATTATGCGTTATTATTCTGTAGCATTTTACGATAAAAGTCGTATTTTTCATTTCAAATAAATGTCATCAAACAGATACATGTATACAACTTTCAATAATAGACTGACAGTTTAATATGTCAAGTTGGCAACATCTGGCATTCTAATCGATATCAAAAACTGTTTCAGTATCTTACATGTATAATTGGACAAAAAGTTGACACACAAAAACCACGTATTCTTTCATTCTGTTTCCAAAGAAAATGTGTTCTTGAATGCAATGAAGTATAATATATGATATAGCACAAGAGAGATGCTGAAGCCCATACCTTGCTGTTTGAACTCCAATAGATATAAAATGTAAAACTGTTTAAAATGAACATAAATTTAATTTCTATTTTGCAGAAAATACCAATAACGCCATCTTCTATTATAAATCGCTCTCCAACCAAAAATATAAAACACCCGTAAATGAAGGTTAAACACACTACAACACGCCTTCTTTAATCAGTATGACTGGCTTGTATTGCGAGTTTTAGGTAGAACTTTGACAGTTGTAGACAATCCGTTCAGTTAACTTACTTCTCATAGTTTTTATGTGATTTTATATTGCACTAAGGTTTAGACTGTGCCTTTTTAAAGCTACGACTTTAACTTATTCGCATATCTTTATCTCACACGTAACTGAACATCCAACTTTTGTAAAACGTAGGAAAGCCAAACAATGTATGTTGTCATGGTAAGTTCAAACAACACGCTTTTCTTATACATGGCCTTAAAGTCACATGATCACTTTGAATTGACTGATATACATGTAGTGAAATATATTTACTATAGGATAATGATAGTACCTTAAAACAATGTTGACTTATGCCTTTCTTTCGTATTAAATTCGTTACTTTAAGAAAATGAATTGCCAGAAAGCCTTTCATTGAAAAAAAGATACTTTGCTTTACTTGTAACATGTAAAAGGTTAGTAATGGTTTTTGTAAAAAATAAAGGTCATATCTACCGGTAAGACATCTTTCTGGGTAAAATAAGTGTGCTCGTTGGGCTTTAAATGAGGTTAAATTCACGTCTGCTCAGTGCAGATTAGAAGTTTAACACAGTCATGTTATCTATGTGGACCCAACCTATCTTTGCTGAGTACATGTATAATTGAATTTAACCAAGTTTCCCTCTTTGTACATTTATTGTGCAGTAAAATGTCATCTTTATAAAATATTTATGTTGATTTTTAAAACTTATTTCCCGATATTGAGAATGTAAGTCCGTCGTTTGCAAATGACTAGAATACAGTGTTCACAAGATTTTTTTCAAGTTTATCTAATGGAATTCGTCAACAGGTGCATGTAACAATATTATACTGTGGCGGGGCCTCATTATTTTCAATCTTCATTTAGGGATTATAATCATTTTTACTGTAAATGTTCATGAAATGCACAGTAGTTTGTCTAATAACTGTTCTCCAAACGTAAGTTGCAAAATGGCCCTTTCATTGACGCAAACGGCTTAAAGACATTACCCAATACTGAACGCAAATGGGTTTAAGAAATTACCCAATACTGAAAGCAAATGGGTTTAAGATATTACCCAATACTGAACGCAAATGGGTTTAAGATATTACTCAATACTGAACGCAAATGGGTTTAAGACATTACCCAATACTGAACGGAAATGGGTTAGAGATATAACCCAATGCTAAGCGCAAACGGGTTTAAGATATTACCCAATGCTGAACGTAATTGGGTTTAAGATATTACCCAATACTGAACGCAAATGGGTTTAAGACATTACCCAATACTAAACGCAAATGGGTTTAAGATATTACCCAATACTGAACGCAAACGGGTTTAAGATATTACCCAATGCTGAACGCAAACGGGTTTAAGATGTTACCCAATACTGAACGCAAATGGGTTTAAGATATTACCCAATACTGAACGCAAATGGGTTTAAGATATTACTCAATACTGAACGCAAATGGTTTTAAGATATTACCCAATGCTGAACCCAAATGGGTTTAAGATATTACCCAATGCTGAACGCAAATGGCTTAAAGATATTACCCAATACTGAGCGCAAATAGGTTTAAGATATTACCCAATACTGAACGCAAATGGGTTTAAGATATTACCCAATGCTGAACGCAAATGGGTTTAAGAAATTACCCAATGCTGAACGGAAATGGGTTAGAGATATAACCCAATGCTAAGCGCAAATGGCTTAAAGATATTACCCAATGCTGAACGCAAATGGCTTAAAGATATTACCCAATACTGAGCGCAAATGGGTTTAAGATATTACCCAATACTGAACGCAAATGGGTTTAAGATATTACACAATGCTGAACGCAAATGGGTTAAAGATATTACCCAATGTTGAACGCAAATGGGTTTAAAATATTACCCAATGCTGAACGCAAATTGGTTTAAGATATTACCCAATGCTTAGCGCAAATGGGTTTAAGATATTACCCAATACTGAACGCAAATGGGTTTAAGATATTACCCAATACTGAACGCAAATGGGTTTAAGATATAACCCAATGCTGAATGCAAATGGGTTTAAGATATTACCCAATGCTGAACGCAAATGAGTTTAAGATATTACCCAATACTGAATGCAAACGGCTTTAGGACATTACCTAATACTGAACGCAAAAAGGTTAAGATATTACCTAATGCTGAACGCAAATGGCTTAAAGATATTATCCAATGCTGAACGCAATTGACCATAAGATATTACCCAATGATGAACGCAAATGGGTTTAAGATATTACCCAATACTGAACGCGAATGGGTTTAAGATATTACCCAATACTGAACGTTAACGGCTTTAAGACATTACCCAATACTGAACGCAAATGGGTTTAAGATATTACCCAATGCTGAACGCAAATGGCTTAAAGATATTACCCAATACTGAACGCAAATGGGTTTAAGATATAACCCAATACTGAACGCAAATGGGTTTAAGATACATGTATTACCAAATACTGAACGCAAATGGGTTTAAGATATTACCCAATGCTGAACCCAAATGAGTTTAAGATATTATCCAATGCTGAACGCAAATGGGTTTAAGATATTACCCAATACTGAATGCAAATGGGTTTAAGATATTACCCAATGCTGAACGCAAATGAGGTAAGATATTATCCAATGCTGAACGCAAATGGCTTTAAGATATTATCCAATGCTGACCGCAAATGGCTTTAAGATATTATCCAAATGAATACTGAACGCAAATGGGTTTAAGATATTATCCAAATGAATGCTGAACGCAAATGGGTTTAAGATATTATTCAAATGAATAATGAACGCAAACGGTTTTAAGATATTATCCAATGCTGAATGCATTAAGATATTATCCAAATGAATGCTGAACGCAAATGGGTTTAAGATATTATCCAATGCTGAATGCAAATGGGTTTAATATAGTATCCAAATGAATGCTGAACGCAAATAGGTTTAAGAAAAAACATTTTTCTGGTCGCATTTTCCCGTTGCTGGTCGCAAATGATTCTGTCTCTTTCTTGATCAGTCTGCTGTTAGTAAATTTACAGTGAGTACATCTTTGAACCATTTATGATACTCAAATAGATGGACAATCTCATTCCAGAAGGGTTAATAAAAACATCAATTAAGGATTACCTTATGAAAGTAAGCAACAAATTTCATCCTTAGTGCATCCATTGGAACAGAGATTTGGTGGTTGTCCCCCGGTACCATTTGTACATCCAACATTTTCCATAACGCACCCATATGTGTCCGACTCTGTGATAATAGCAACATCAAAAACCTATGATTTCAATAAGTTCAACATGTATAATCATTATTCATGATCATAGCGTATGAACGAATGTGATATGTATACTTATTAATATAAGTGTGTAAAGGAATACTCACATACAACATTTCGTGGTTGGTATTTTCGTATATATTACAATGAATTAGTAAAATTTGCTCCGTTGATTGAACATGCACATTCTTAGTAGCGGATATGGCCACACAAGAAATATATTCTGGTGTACATGTACATTAGGGGTTACATAAATCACATATCTTAGTAAGAGCTGTTCAAGACACAGCTTTTTGGGGTTGTATATACATGTACATGTACGTGTGGGTTACACAAGGAATATCTTTCCGTAGCACATCTAAATATGGAATACACAAGACATAAATTAGTATGCATTCTGAAGCATGTTTAGATCTACATCGCATAGAATTGCCCGGCATGGTAGGATTGAATCATTTCTGAGCGACGAGTTAAAATGACGATTTCTATGCATCTTTTTTATTAGACATTTAACGCCCGTTTCAATTATATCTATAAGTCATTAACCAGCGGTCAGTTTTCCTAACCATCTTTCATAGGAAGGGTCAGTACTAGACTTACATCCACCACATGAAAAAGCTTACGAACAATATATATCATAAGAAGCTAGATCCGTATTACACCCTCAATCAATGAAATAAAGTCGTGAACCTTAACTTTTTTAACCGTATGGAATATATAAGTCATGTATATACTCATCGTCGGAACCCCGGTTAAATATTCCGTTGTCACTACTGTATTTATATCTACCTACGAAGCACATAGCGTAAAAAGGGAGACGTGGGTATTCGACGCTGGTGTATACTATACATCTTTAACGTACTAAAAATATGATTTTGTGGCAATTCACTATATGTACTATCATTTAAACTTTAAACAAAATAAATTTAAGAATCTTAAGATCAATTAGTTAAAGACATGAAGAAAATCAAAAAAAATAAAAGAAGGAAAGAAGAAAAATGGAAGGAAAAAATGTAACTTGTCCAGAAGCAAATGAGTAAGCGAATCAGTATTAGATTAATACATGTAAGCGCACACAAAAGAGCGTGTTCGCAATACCAGTGGCTGGTCTTTTCTGTTTGTTGAATGTTAATAAAAGAAAAAAAAATA
>JAUMHA010352013.1:3310-14072 GCA_032359765.1 Saxidomus gigantea | reverse complement strand
CATATTTCGCAAATTCTGTTCGCTATATTGATATGATATACCTTGGATATATTAAACACCTTTTTCATGATCCAAGCGAGTTGCTTTTGATGGATTTTTACTGTACATAAGCATGTATACTAACCTTATCCTGGTGTATGCATACAGTAGGTACGCTGCAGTATTTCCCCGATCATCAAGCATCTAAAATTACACAAGGAAAAAACTGCTTAAAGATGATGGCATATTCCAAGAAATACAAGAACTGTAAAATAAACATGAATTGTGACCTTGCCTCATTAATATCAATCGGGGTCCTCTACTTGTCCCATCTACCATCAGACAAAGTAAGAAAACTGTAGGAGTCAGAAATCATTATGTCATTAGTGACTTCAACCATAGTGTCATTTCACTGTATATGAAAACAACTTTTACCCAAATTTTAAGGACAGTAGATCAAATGATTCTAGACTTATATATTATCCAGAATCCATCTTCAATCAAATCTTACAAGTGAAAGCACAGTGAGTATTCCATTTGTTCTTTGGAAGAAATATCGTCTACTGAAGATATACATGTTGAAGGTACTTTTTCTTCTTTCATAAGACCTTTTTCGATTTAGAAAGATAAATTATCATCTCTACTTGATATTCGGAAGAACCGAAAACAGTATACTTTGCACTAGTTATTTTAGTATCTAAGTAATGACATTAGTATAATTAATTGAGTGTGTATGATTTGTGGTGTATGTTTGGTTTAAATGTATGTATGTTATGTTTCCATAAGGCCATATGAAAATAAGTTACGTTTTGAATTATTATGATTCATAATGTACCTTCTATGTAACCTTCGTAAAATAAAGTTATTATAATAATTATTATTATTATTATTATTATTACTATTATACTCAATGTAGGTTTGGATAGTGACTATGATTTTTAAGTGTATTCTGTTATGTAATCTTTCGAAAGTTCAAATCACACATGATGGTGCATCGTGTTTATTGGCCTTATTTCATTGGTATATTCATTCATTTTACACTATACTCTTTTAAACTGTTTCAATATTCAGTCCTTATGAAATATCATACAAATATATACATTAACACTACACGCATCTTATAATCAGGATCTTGACGCACTTTTTCCAATATTTTGTAATTTGTTAGTACAAATATAATCTAATTATGAGAGTGACTTCAAAAAATGCCCGTATCCACAGCAAAATAGTTCATTTTCATACGAAAACATTTGTCTTGATCACGTGACCGCTTCATTCAAAAATGTTAATTGTATTGCCGGTCCAAAACTGGTCTGCATATTCAATTCTTCTTTTATAGGGAATCAAAGTCTGCCAAATGCAGTAGCATGTTATTGTATTTTATGGTTCTCTTTTCATACTTCCTAAATTGAATTGTATTGCAGGATATTCTCATACATGTTTGTATCAGTAGGATGTTTTGAAGCTGTATGCCATATTCCTAACATTACATGTAGATATTTACTGCAATATCTTGTTAGGACATTGTGATTTTGTCTTTTAATTGAGCATGGGTGAACAACATCATTGTCTTGTACTCTATGGCCAGGAAAAAGTGATTAAATATACTTTTCCATTATTTTGTACTGCAGGTTTTCTTTGAATTTATGAACCAGTTTAATGTACTGTTTTGAAACATTACCGCCCTGATGAAGGGCAAGGTCAAGGTTAGCCTAAGCTACACATCAATGTCCTTTTACTGACCTTTACCTTCAAACTAATGGTGAAAAATACATCTAAACAGAACTTCTTTTCCTAGATTGGCAGTAATGTTATGACTGTTGTTTTTTGAATATGAAAATTAAAAACACCAAGTTTGGTTAAATTCCTTCTAGCAGGTCATGGGGAGTGGTCAGTAATGTGTTGTCTATACCATGCTCTGGTAACCATAGCAACCATATCTCACCATCAGAGAAAGGATGATGCAAAAGTTTGAGAGTTCAACTCAATAAAGGTCTAACAATATGAAGTAAAGAGAAGCTTAGGTCTGTTTGTGTAGAACAGCCCATAGCGCATGCAGAAAAAGCCATCTGTAGTTTTTAAAAAAATGACAAATGCTGGATCAATTTCTTTTAGTTCTCTCAAACCATCACAGATGCTGTAATGGCTAAGATTACAAATTTTATACCATCACAGCAGCAAGTTTTACACCTTAGCAAGAAAAAAAACCTCTGGAATTAACCTTTTTTTCTATCAAAAAGGTCATAAAATCCATTAGGCAGAATGCATTATATCATTGCATTAATGCACACATGCTTTTTATGTTTTTTTGTTTCTATGTTGACTGTAATGGGTTTTTATGAGCACGTCATATTTTGCAGTCTTTATGATGAGCACGCCAAATTCAGAAGCTTGTTCGACATTAATCCATCAATTTTTGTTACAGACAGGCTATACCATTTTATGCCTTTGATGTAATTTGATGGAGTTGTCTCACCTTTAAAAGTCTGCAAAACACGTTTTATGGAAAACTCTACTTCCAGAGCAATGGTCATTGAACTCGTTGCAAAAACAGAAAACAAACAATATACAAAACCTTGACAAGAGATAACTCTATTTTCATTTGAATGCAATACAAACCTTTCTCTCAGAGTAAGCTATCTACTGACCAAATTCCCTTGCAATATCTCTTTCTACCATAGTTATTCAGTGGAATTCATTTTCTATCAGTAACATAAACATTGACATTAATATTCAAGCAGCCCAAGTGCATACCCAGTCTGTTTTTCAATATAAATAATTGCCTATACATAAAATGGCCATTAGAAAGTAATACATACATTTATTCAAACCAAGTCTCAAGGAAACCTGACAAACCAGTAACAAGGTATGGCTGCTATTGGAATAATTGCTTGTATAAAAGGGCCATAACTCTTCTACAAGTATATGGCTTTCGACCGCATATGACATGTATCATTTCCCTACCCAAATATACATTCCTGTCAAGTTTCAATAAAATCTTACCAACCAGTACTAAGATATGGCTACCGAAGGAAGAGCGTGACCGACGGTAGGTCAGATGGACATTTAACGCCAAAACAATATCCCTCCACCTTTAATGGGAGATAACTGATTTGTAACTATGGGCAATTAACTCTTAACCACACTTGCAATTACTCTATACTGTAAATTAATGGGAATTAAGTATCTACTATAACTTAACTACTTCAGGCAATTAACTTAAACATACCTTAGTAGCTACTGTGACCCTATACCATACTTCAGCAATTAATGGGACATAAGTCTCTACCATCCCTGAACAGCTACAGGCAATTAAACTACTTGGAATAAACTCTAAACCATACCTTATCAAATGAGAAAACATAGTCATGGTTCCTGTTGTGTGATAGATCGGCATATTTTATACAGCCGTATGCCACTGCTTCCTGGGCCGCCTTCAACTCTTCTTTCGACAGCTCCTACAATAATATAAACCAACCCACATAACAAGAAATAATTACACAGAAATAATTATAATTAACACTAGCCCTGCCCCCTAAGGACCATAGCTTTTTCAGGTCATGGATCATATAAAAATCATTCTTGTGAAGTATTTGAAAATACCAATGATTCTGAAGAAAAGATTTTAAGGGTTTACCATATACATATATAGGGGATACTAGCCCTGTCCCCTTAGGATCACATTTTTTTTTTACATATCACCACTGTTGCATTAATCTCTGTTGAGAGTTACCAAAGAAACATTTCTATCAAATTATTTTGAAATCCATGGTTTCTTAGAGCAGACTTTAACAAAGTCTATCCTATGAAGCCTATGTAAAACATGTGTCCCTGGATGGGGCAGATTTTGACCCCTGAAGCATGATTTGAACAAAGTTGGTAAAGAACTGCAAGACAAAGATATAAATATTATTCAAACATCTAAGACTTGAAGAAATTTTTATGACAGATGACACACAATGGCCATAGGCTGGTCACAACTGCCTAAAACACAAATATAAATCTTCCCCAGTTTCAAACTTCTGGCAACTTTATTCAATTATTGAAAAATAAAGCCTGGAAATAGTGACTTCCATCATATCCATTTTCTCTAGCAGTCATTCTGTGACAAAACTTAATCTAGTTTACTGTATAGTCCTTACCGATTAAAAAGCATGATAAATAAAAAATATCTCGGAAACGAGAAGATTTATCTGTCTGAAATTTGACTCAGGTTCATACAATTAGCCCAAACCAACTCTGGCAGTTAAAATCAATTTTTTTCTTCAACTAAGTAGGAAGTTTCCTTCCTTGTTATATACAGATTTTAACCAATATTTATTCAAAAATTGTAAGTGAGGAATTCCAGGTCCCAGTAATTCCTGGTCCTGGGAATTTTGCAAGGTGGTCTTTATTTTGAAGGTGGTCTTTCACACAAGTCTGACTGTATATAAAATTGATGTGATCACCTAAACAGGTTTAACTGTATTTACGTCAGACAGTGGACCAATTACCTTATCCCTTTCTTTTTCCTTCAGTTTCTGTTCTGCTCTCGCCAAGCCTTCATTAAGTAGTTCTATTAACTGGACTGTATCACCTGACCTTGTCTTGAACTTCTTTCTGCAAAGAGAAAAATAAACAGTGTTCAAATTGTAGCATTGACAATCGTTCAATAAAGTCTGAGCCTTCTTAGTGGTCATGTAATTTGTTTCAACTAGACAGCGAAACACATTTCTCTTAACTTATATTAATCCCTCTCGAGACAAGCCCATGTCAGATGTGCCGGCCTATCATCATCCACACTGGTTGCAAAGGCTGAATAATTTGCCACACATAAAGTAGGGGGATAGTGCCATGTGAACTACACAGTGAGTTATGAATAGTTTAAACCACAACCAGAAACATCCTGGAGCTATACTTGTATACGCCAACATGTAGTTAGACATGTACACTCATCTACCAATGCTCTAAATGTTAACTTTTAGCTACATCAAAAAAAATAAAAAATTAAAAGCAATATGAATCTTAACTGCTACCGTAATCGTCCGTGTATTAGACGCACTTTTTTTCGTCCAAAATCGTGTTCAAAAGCTTGATGCGTCTTATACATTAGCTATAAATACACACTTGTAGTCTGTCAAAGTCATGCAATACAATCTGCCTATACCCTATAATATAGCTCACAGCAGTTTATACAAATAGTTTGATTACACAGAAAGCTCCCAAAGCTTTTTTAATCCCTCTCTAACACTCAATGCTTTCCAGACTGTCATCATGCTGACACGAGAGAGGGTGCGAGTTTTTCACTTTTGGCACATGTGGTATCCGTGTTTTTGCCTAAGGACTCACCTTGTACTGAGGCGGGATTCGAACATGAGAATTCCTGTTTTGGAGGTGAATGCTCTAATGTAGGAAGCTAAGGTCCAGAATTTTCGCACAACCTGAATCTTGAAATCCTTCAAGCGATATAAGAGGAGTTGAGTAGATAAACTTAGGGTTAGGGTTTAAGAAAAAGGACAATAACTCTACTAAAAGTCAATGAACAGGAAATTGCTGAAGATATGCCCAATTAAACTTGTTACTTAACATTTCTACTAAGTTTCAGTAAAATCTATCCAGACGTGTAGGAGAAGAAGTTGAGTGGACAAACATTGTTACCATCAGACAGACAGACAGCACCAAATCAATATCTCTCCCACCACTAAATTGGAGACATAATAAGTAATTGACGTTTTCTTTTGCTTTCAAAACCTTAAAAGCAGAGTTCAGATTAGTAAGATGACAGTCTATCATTCATTCTCACTGTAGAATATAGAGGTGGTTTTAATCAGATCGAGTGTAAATATTCATTGTGAGCAATAACCTTAACTGTAGCACTATAACGTGTGTAAACACTACTCCTAAATGCCAAGAAATTAGTGCCGCATGCATCTGCAGCTGTATGCATCTGCAACCAAATGTTCTGGTGTATCATAATTTCTATCAGTTGTCACAAAATATCTCATTATTCCAAAAATTTATTACACAATTCCAGCAAAATTACCGCAATTTGCACCAATCTGCAATATTCTGTCACGAAGTAGTGGCACTTAATTACCATATGTCGGAAAAACATTAAAGTCATTACATACATTAAACATGTTCCGTCCATTATCCATACTGGAGAATGCCAATTCTCTGTACTGATGCAGGCAATATGACTGTAATCTTCACACAAAGTGGTTGTTTGTCCATTTTCATAAAGCTCTAATGTTTCTGCTCATTCAAAGGAGCAATATTTTGAAGGTTTCTTTCGTGTTTTTCAGAAATTATAGCACAACTCTGATAGGATGTAACAAGGTAGTATAAAGTACATCTATACCCCCCATCCCCTTCACACACTTACTGAGTGTAGTTATCTCTCAGAGGTACACAGCGTAGATAAAAAGCAAGTAAAAGTTATGGAACATTTGGCCAGAGTTTCATTCAAATCCAACAAGTGGTTTAAGAATTATTGAGCGAAAGAGATTCAAGACTCAAAAGTTTGACCTTATTTTGTGTCCTTGACCTTGGGCCAGTGACCAGATCATGGGTTCTACACATTGTCTTGATGAGCTGATCATTGGACTGGAGCCTCATCAAAATCCTTCAAAGAGTTTAGGAGATACTGAGTGAATAGACTTGAATCGACTATGAGTTTTGACCTTGACCTTAAGAGAGCGTGGCCATATCATAGATTCTGCATATTAACTTGATGAGGTAGACAGTTTCATCAAAAACTTTGAAAGGTTTAAGTAGATATGGAGCACAGGAAATTCAAGACTCAAACCATTGACCTTTAGTAGTGACCTGAACCTTGACCCAACATGACCAGATCATGGGTTCTGCTCATCATCTTGAAATGGTAAACAAAATCTTTCAAGGGGTTAAGGAAATATAAAGCAGACAGAAAATTCAAGACTCAAACATTTGACCTCAAGTTGTGAACTGAACCTTGAGCCAACATGACCTCTTGATAAGGTGAAAATATGATATGAGTTTCACAACAGGGCTGAGGGAGAATTGACGGGAAAATTCAGATTGCTCTGTATGATTTGTTATGCTCAAAGATGCTTTAAAGTATGTGCAACACTCTTTTTGTGTAAGCGATACATAGAGATCGTTTTGTCCGTCCGTCCGTCGGTCTGTCACACAAACTTAACGTTGGCTATAACTTTGCCATTTCTTAAGAATTCTTCATCAAACTTTACAATTGTATTGCTTATGACAAAAGGGTGATGATGCCGCCAAATTTTGTAGGTAAAGGTCATATTTGACAGAGTCATGCCCCTTTTTGTACTAAGATTTTGTCACGAAAACTTAATGTTGTTTTTAAAGTCTGTGTGGCACTCTAATGTTTTGCAACACCTTTTCTGAAGTCAGCGTGACACACTCTTCTGAAGTATGTGTAAAACAGCCTTTTCTAAAGTCTGTGTGACACAATCTTCCAAAGTACAACAAACACCATTTTCTACAGTCTGTGTGACACATTTTCAAAGTACATGTATGTACAACAACCTTTTCTACAATCTGTGTGACACACTTTTTAAGTATGTACAACAACCTTTTCTGCAATCTGTGTGACACACTTTCAAAGTATGTACAACCAACCTTTTCTACAACATGTGTGACACACTTTCAAAGTATTTACAACCAACCTTTTCTACAATCTGTGTGACACACTTTCAAAGTATTTACAACAGCCTTTTCTACAATCTGTGTGATACACTTTCAAAGTATGTACAACCAACGACCTTTCTCAAGTCTGTGTGACACACTCTTCCAAAGTACAACCAATAATCTTTTCTAAAGTCTTTATGACACACTCTTCCAAATTTCATGGATTTCAAATTATTTATGAAGCAGAATAACTTTCCTCTGAATAATTAAATTTACATATCAATGTTCCAATGTTAGGTGATACAGAGCTCGGCAGATTTTACTAATTAATAATGACTTCATCATTTCCCAGTGGATTCCTGGATGTTTCCAGTTTCATCAGCCCTAACATGCCCTTTCCCTTTATCTACAATCATCTGTGGCTATGCTTTTCAATTGTCTTATAAAACGTCTTCAGTTATACCAGAAAGGATATCTTAATAGCAATCATAATAGTCTACACAGATTTCAAAGAGAATATCAGAAAGATGTGTCTTTGAGACATTGTACAATTTGATTCATACTGCTCATTGGTTTCCAAAGATTATCATACACCTTTTGAACTTCATAAAAGTGATAAGTAAATTAACCCATTGCAAGGTTAAAATTGTAGAACTGAAACTTGAAATGACAAAATATTTACACAAGATGCCTCTAATGATCTCTCATTTAACCATCTGTAATGCCTACCTAAGTTGCATGAAATGTACATTTATCTACTGTGCTTACAATTTTCACCTAACTTAACTACAATGTTACTTCAAGTTGCCTGCAATGCTTATCTAGGTTGTCATTTGCATATGCTGTTTGTAGTTTTTATCTAAGCTAGGTTTTCCAAATGTTTATCTTGTTCACTTGGTGTTCATATTATGTATACCTGCAATGATTACCTAAAAACTCCCTGTAACGTTTGCCCAAGTTTCCTTCTTACCTCCTTAGTTGCCTGCAGTGTTTATCTGATCTAAAAGCTCCCTGTAATGTGTACCTTAGTTGCCTGCAGTTTTTATCTGATCTAAAAGTTCCCTGTAATGTGTACCTTAGTTGCCTGCAGTGTTTATCTGATCTAAAAGTTCCTGTAATGTGTACCTAAGTTGCCTGCAGTGTTTATATGATCTAAAAGTTCCCTGTAATGTGTACCCTAGTTGCCTGCAGTGTTTATCTGATCTTAAAGTTCCCTGTAATGTGTACCTTAGTTGCCTGCAGTGTTTATCTGATCTAAAAGTTCCCTGTAATGTGTACCTTAGTTGCCTGCAGTGTTTATCTGCTCTAAAAGTTCCCTTTAATGTGTACCCTAGTTGCCTGCAGTGTTTATCTGATCTAGAAGTTTTACCCTGTAATGAGTACCTTAGTTGCCTGCAGTGTTTAACTAATCTGAAAGTTTCCTGTAATGTGTACCTTAGTTGCCTGCAGTGTTTATCTGATCTAAAAAGTCCCTGTAATGTGTACCCTAGTTGCCTGCAGTGTTTATATGATCTAAAAGTTCCCTGTAATGTGTACCCTAGTTGCCTGCAGTGTTTATCTGATCTTAAAGTTCCCTGTAATGTGTACCTTAGTTGCCTGCAGTGTTTATCTGATCTAAAAGTTCCCTGTAATGTGTACCTTAGTTGCCTGCAGTGTTTATCTGCTCTAAAAGTTCCCTTTAATGTGTACCCTAGTTGCCTGCAGTGTTTATCTGATCTAGAAGTTTTACCCTGTAATGAGTACCTTAGTTGCCTGCAGTGTTTAACTAATCTGAAAGTTTCCTGTAATGTGTACCTTAGTTGCCTGCAGTGTTTATCTGATCTAAAAAGTCCCTGTAATGTGTACCCTAGTTGCCTGCAGTGTTTAACTAATCTGAAAGTTCCCTGTAATGTGTACTTAAGTTGCCTCCAGTATTTATCTGATCTAAAAGTTTCCTGTAATGTGTACCTTAGTTGCTTGCAGTGTTTATCTGATCTAAAAGTTCCCTGTATTGTGTACCTTAGTTGCCTGCAGTGTTTATCTGATCTAAAAGTTCCCTGTAATGTGTACCTTAGTTGCTTGCAGTGTTTATATGATCTAAAAGTTCCCTGTAATGTGTACCTTAGTTGCCTGCAGTGTTTATCTATTTTGCCTGCAATGTTTACCTAAAAGTTGCCTGCGGTGTTCATCTAATCTACCTCCAAAATTTAACCTAGAAGTTTTACCCTGTAATGTGTATCTTAGTTGATTGCAGTGTTTATGAAATTAACCTGCAAGATTCACCTAAAAGTTCCCTGTAGTGTTTGCCTATGTTTCCTGAAATATTAACTTAAGCGATCTGCAATGAATAGAACACTGTAGTACTACACACTACTAATTAATATCTAAAAAACATTCTCCCAAATAAAGTGTGAAAACAGGAATGCTTAAAATGAAAATGGTCTGTTGGGCATAACATAAACATGTGATTGCATTGAACTAAATCTCCACTGACTGCAGTAAAATAAGATAATCTCTTACCAAAGAGTATTTTTTGAGAACCAAATTTCTACTCAATCTCCATAAAATTGTGTTTGTGTGACGGATTCAGAAATTTACAAAATGCTTTCACATCATAAAACTTTCAGAACAGAGGCGGTTACTAAGTAAATTGGGCCATATTTTCTGTAAAATTTACAGTAATGCAACTTTACAACCTTTTTAAATGTTTCTTAGGCAGTTCCCTGGAGCAGTATATAAGGTTTTTATTGTCTAATCTCCAAATCATTCAAATGAATTTTGTTTCTCTTGAGGGAAAAGGGAAGGGAGAGAACTCTGAAAATAGACCTGAACCCACCTACACACTATATAAACAGGTCACTGAGCAAACAAATTGCCTGTCAAAATATCAGGATGAATAACAGTAATGTCAGCTTGGGAATCAGCACAGTGATCTGTCCTAAAAGATCGAATGTATAATCATTCCAACCAGATTGTCAGAGAAATAAAAATGGTCCCCATTAGGTAAAATGACAATTTTCTCTCTTAAAAAGCACTGATTAAGGCTGTAAAATTATTGCTGAGTCAACAAATGTCACAAAATGTTAACAGAATCAGTGGTGCATGACTGAATTGAGAAAAGGCACATATACAAAATAGGTATACATTTTTGTACCTGACTCTGACACATATGGCATTACGAAACAGT
>JAUMHA010351680.1:0-14073 GCA_032359765.1 Saxidomus gigantea | reverse complement strand
GGTAATGTTAGTGGTCAGATGATCCTATTGCAGTCCCGCTCAGGGATTGGCTGAAAAAAGTACAAGGAAAACCGTACAGTAAGATTAAATGAGACATTATCTGATTGGTAGAAAAGGTTGTGTTTACAAATGAAAATACTCATTTGAAAAATAAAATGCAATGTCTTCTGCACGCGAATGAATATTTTAGAACTGGTTATCATGATAAATAACACTGAAATCGCCATATGAATAGAACGTGTACACATGCGGTTTAGACCCCTAAATCTCACCTATGCCAAATTGTAAAAAACTGTGTTGGTTAAGCCCATATAAAAACAGCATTTTCTTGTGTCTGAGAGACTAATCTGTTCGAAAAAAGCAATTCCATTGGTCAACACTCTATAGGTGGTTATGATACTGGGTCACCTTTTGACTAGATTTATAGTGTATGCCAATGGGGAAAACAATAGGAGAATCTGACCTATAGTGTGCATTGTACCAAGACATATTAAGAGCAATTCTCTGTAAGCACTAAAAAGATAAAGACGGGGTCATGCACGCATGGTCTCAAATTTTCTCGAAACTTTTAGAACTTGAAAGGTTCCATGCACTGATAATGTAATAGGGCATTTTTAATTCCAAACAATTATGGTTGCCAAAATAACATGGAAAGAAGATTTTGGCCAAAAAGGCCAAAATGGAGAGTAAATTAGTGTTGTTGTTATGAAGTTTCATGAAAAGGGGAGGTAACAAATACTGAACATTTAGGTTAAAAACCATAACTTTCTAAATTCAATAAACATTATTTTGTATTTGTTTACAATTAAGCTTAGACAGAAAACAACTGAACACAAATGTTCTAATAGTAGACATCTAACATACTGTGTATATAAGTCCGTGGTAGCCCTAATTACACAAGGAACCTTTCAAATTATTCCCATAAGTTGTTACTACGCTATGTGATTTAAAGTAGCTGTATAGGAAACATTAACATGTATAAGGTAGGCAAGGCCATAATCTTAGAGAAATTCATTTCAGAGTTATCTAACTTGATTGGCTGATACTCCCTCTTGAAGACATTTATAAAGTTTCAAATCATCATTCCCATAAGTGGTTACTCTGATATGTAATTTAAAGTAGTTGCATGTAAAACTTTAACAAAAATTTCAGACAAAAAAGGTCAGACGATGCCCATCATTTGTGATAAATTCAATTAAGAGTTATCTAACTTGATTGTTTGATACACCTGAAGACATTAATGAAGTTTCAAATAATTCCTGCTAGTTGTTACCTTCTGTTGTTAACAGCTGCATGTAAAACTACAGTGTAACCAGAGTGCAAATTGGAAAAAAGGCCATAACATGCAATAAATTCCATCAAGTGTTATCAAACATTTGTATTTTAGGGCAGACTGTTGTAAATTTCCAATCCAATATTTTTATGATAATTGAGATATGGTCTTGATAGCCGAGAGACGCGGACGCATGACGACGACGTGCAAAGTGATCCCGATCTATCTACGCTACGCATGCCACACAAAAATTGTTCAAACTGCTAAACGGGTATGGAAAGTGGATTTAACTTTGATAAGTCAAAACGTTTTGCGGACGTGAAGAATAAAAATTGCAATACTGGACTTTATCCAATTGCCATTTAACCTCAGGTTAATTCACAGTATTGATTAAATGCAGCAGTCCTCTTTCAATAAAGTCAATTTGAAAACCATACTTTGGGTTCTGTCTTATTTATTTCCCATTAGTGAATATTTTTTTATGAGTAAAAAATATTAGAACAATTTCTTTTTACAAATATGAACACTTTTATTTGAAGAATGATTCATACAAATTTAACAAAACCAGAACAAAATTAATTGAACAACATATTTTACAGCAACATATGCCAAAGTTTGCACGAGTATGTGAATGGATTTACATACTCAGTTAAGTGAACACAGTCTAGGTACCATAAACTAATCATATTACACACGAAAAACATCCTACATTAATTTCAAAGCATTACCATTTGAAAAAAAGCCTTCATAAAAATGGAAACTTAAGTAAAAATCAGCTGTAAAAGAAGTATAGTAAATATAAGCATACAAACGTGTAAAACTAGACCCTTAAATCTTAGGATAAAAGTGTTTTATTGCTTTTAGGTAAAATCCTGCTCTGAAGTGAAAATGATTTATTAAATCTTTATATCTCCGTTTGATAAAGTTTATTTACTATCGATTGCAAAACAATTCCTTACAACTTCTACTAACCGCCCAATACCCGCTCAATGTTTTGAAAACATACAGCAAGTCCGCAGATACTTGTCTAAAGAAGCTAGAGACAACAAATTTATATACATGTATGTGCCAGTTGACAAATATTCAGAAAACAAGAGGGCCAAGATGGCTCTATATCGCTCACCAGAGACCTACCTATGACAATATGTGACCAAACTTCAACCCTAACCTATATATCGTTAACACAAACGCTCTGTTTGACCTTGAAAAACCTTCTGATAAATTTACATGATCATTGAGTTGTAAATGTCAACTGTATGGCAACAAAAGGCTTTTAACAAGTTGACTTAGTTTTGATCCAAGATTATCCACAATCTAAATATATATAGATTGCATCAAGGCAATCATACTGACTAAGTTTCATGAAGATCGAATGAAAAATGCAACCTCTATTGAGTACACAAGGTTTTTCTATGATTTGACCTCGTGACCTATGTTTTGACTCCACATTACATATATCCTAAGTCGACCTAAATTTCATTAAGGCAATCATACTGACCAAGTTTCATGAAAATCTAGTGAAAAATAAAGCCTCTATTGCATAGACAAGGTTCGGTACAATTTGATTTTTTTATGGAAGAAAGTATAGTTTTATACTGAAGAGTTTTAAGACTAACCTCTAAATATGGCTATGTATGTTATAAAATTTGACAAACATAAACACCCACTTGTAACTATTAAGTGAACGATTCCCTCCATCAATACTTTACTGGATACACATAGCTAAAGCAATTATATAATTGTTATACACATTAATTCTAATCAAACTCGTGCAAAAAAAACTCTGTGCCATTCTTTAGAGGTCTTCTACGACAACTGCTAAACAAAGCCTTACATCTTGTATGTCTGCGTTGTGAGACAATTTATCATCTTAGCGCGCGTTCTGCAAGATGACCTGTAGAATGTTATCAAGGAAAAATTGATGGATAGATGAACGACGGAAAAGCACCATGGCATAAGCTCTGCAGGATGGACTTCGTCCTGATGAGCTAACAAAACATTTACACCTACCATAAAACGCAAATGGTGTCTGAATGTTTAACAGAGCAATCAATGATTTATTCTGTAGCTTTTCTGTCCATCACTTCATCTACAGTGTATTGGAAATAGCTACACTGTATCATAATCAGTTTACATGACAATGCAACAGCAAATACAAGCATAAAGAAAAGGTAAAAAACAATTCAGTCTTCAAGAAACATTACAAACAAAATGCTAATGATGCAGTTACAGTTCGAAACATTACAAAAATGTAAAGGTAGCAAAGATACAAAGTTAAAAAGCACATAGATAGCAGCAAATGTAAGTAAACATCGTAAAAACCTGTGAGAACAACCAAAAACAAGAGCTGTCAGTAGGACAGCGCGCTCGACCTTTTTTTAGTGCTCGACTTTTTAAGTGCTTGCCAATAAAACAAAACTTTGACAGTTTAGGGCACACTAGACTTTAACTAGGAATTTCTAAGTACAAATCAAAAAACATTTTCACAGAGTTATCTTCTCTTGCATACAGATAGGTGTCACGATAGTTCATAAGTACTCCAACTTTCAAAGTAATATCTCAAATGGTTAAGTCTACAAGTGGACAAAAATGAAAATTTTCAAGATTTTCCAAGTCGAAAAGGGCCATAATTCAAATAAAACCCTTGGCAGAGTTACCTTCTCCTGCCTATGTTCGGGGATCATGATGGTTAACAGGTATTCAAACTTTCAAAGTAATATCTCAAATAGTTTAGACAAACAGACTTCAGTGGACTGGTACGAAAACCTTAACCAAGATTCTAAGTCAATAAAGGACCTTCATTTTTAAAACAAATCCTTGACAGAGTTACCTTCTCTTGCCTACAAGTGGGGGCAATGATGTAAACAAGCATTCAAAGTTTCAAAGCAATGTCTCCAAGGGTTATGTCATTAAGTGGATTTTTCCCCAATTCAATGTATTTTCTAAGTAAAAAAGGGGCATAATTCTGTCAAAAACTTTGACGGAGTTATGTACTCTTGTCTGTTGATGGAGGTAATGATGATAAATAAGTAAGATAAGTTTAAAAGCCATACCTCTAATGGTTTTGAAATAAAGTTGGGTGGTACGAAAAACTTAACCAAGCTCAATACACTTTCTAAGTCAAAAAAGGGCCATAATTCTGTAAAAAAACTTGACAGAGTTATGTACTCTTGTCTGTAGATCGAGGTTATAATGGTAAACAAGTACGGTAAGTTTCAAAGCCATACCGCTTAGAGTTTTGAATTAAAGTGGGGTGGTACGAAAAACTTAACCAAGGTGTAACACCAATGCAGACGCCGACGCGAGTAGAATAGCTCCCCTTTTCTTCGAAAAGTCGAGCTAACAAACGACAAATGTACACTTCAAAAGCCTTCGAAGTTGTTAGGGTATTGAATGGGAAGCCTGATTTGCAAGCACACATGAATGCAGCATTATCGTTTAATTTCAATCACCTGTAACGAACTATTTACATTGCAAACTAGAAGGCGTCCGAGATTCTAAACTAAATATGTACAATCAGTGCGCTTGAGTTAGAAGTCTAGTGGACCTCGTTTCACTATAATAAACAAGTTTAACAAAGTGTTACATAATAAACATGTTACATCTGTGATGAATAATATAGTAATTCAACTGGTTGTATAATTAGTGTAGTAGCATGTGCAGTGCAATGTTGTCAATCATTACGAAATCAAATCCTGAGGCAATGTGGTTGATGATCAAATAAACATGTAATATGCCCACAAAAGCCGTTATGATTTATGGTGAATATTGCAAAAAAGTCCCAAATCAGAGCAAAGTCTTGTGATTGAAGATCAGAAGTTAGTGTACCGCAACAGATCAATTACACCTCAAGCTATAATATACATTTCATATGATACATTTGTATTTATATACACAGTTTAATCTACACTTACACAGATTAATTAATATTAATATAACTAATGCTCACAAGTCTTTATTTTACTTTATCTCACGTGTACTGGTACAACTAATTTTGTACATGTAATTCTTGGGCAATTTTAAGTAACTAAAATATATCTGAACAGTTGAACGAAAAATCACTACTACATTAAGCATTCCATGAAAGATGGCTAATTACGGTTCCTGAGTAATAATGATTTATCTTTTAAAGTCAGTTTATTTCCCATGGGTTTAGTGTGCGAGGCCTAATAACATTGTGACAAAGTGTTTGAAGACTGTACAAAGGTTTACCAACATAAAATTGGCTACTATTAATTTGACAAAAGTTTATGCAATTGAGGAGACATTCTAACGTTTAAGGCATTCAGCCCAAACTGAAGCATCTCCGACTGAATACTCTTCAACTGCCTTTTATGTATATACAATATAATATCAGCATATTTTTCTTAACCAATCTTGTTAGTGTAGTGGTTACTATGACCTTGTAATTTTACACATGGAATTCAAATCCCATTCAAACCCATTTTTAAAACTATTTCCGTCTGTGTTACTTAACTTTTTCAGCTTTAAACCTTTTTAAAAATGTTTTTCAGCGAATATTCATAAAATTCTGCATATCAAACCAACAAGGATAATGACAATAAAAGCTACTACAGTAGGTATAAAAATCCGGTAATGGCTGGTTTCAGATCTGGTTATTTGAAAATCTAGACGGTAAAAAAGTTCACCATTCTTTGCCTTTATAGAGAATAGTATAAAGACAAAAGTTATCAGAGTGGAATTGATGTCCCATTCATATAATTCGCATTATTACCAAAATTATGTTAAATGGTTATAATGGTTACTGAATATTGACAAATCATTCTTTCTGGTATACCGGTCTGTTAGTCTGAATTTTCAAGATCGGAGTAGTAAACAATAGCGTATATATCTGTTTTTTTTGGACGGTAAACTTCTTTTAGAATTTGACAATGAATCATTTGGCAGATATAGTTAATGAAAATAACAATTCTCGGGGCGTTTAAAAGTGACCATTATGGGTTGAAAACCTTAAGGTTTATATATATACTCTTAAGTGTGAGATATTTCTTAATTGACAAAACACAAATCTCTACAAAATGATTTAAATTTCGACAGTTAATGTAATCACACAAACATACTGCAGAAACTTTGCAACTTTGCATTTTGCAAGAAACTGTTCATTCATTTTATCTATGTCAGTTCACATGGTTAATAATGTATTCACATTGCAAAATGCAGTTATTAAATGTCTTTAATTTCTCCTCAAATAATCATTTTTCCTGTGTCTCAAAATGTGTAAGAATATGTTTCTTCAGATACCCTTTCTGTGAATAATGTTTCCCACATACATCACACTCAAAAGGTCGTTCCTGTGTATGTTTCCTGAAGTGCTGGTTTAGCGCAGCCTTTGTTGTATATGACTTTCCGCAATCGCCACATCCAAACTTTTTCATTGGCTGTTGTACATTTTCTTGTGACGTAACTGATGCGTTATCGCTGTCACTTGCAGAAATACTGCCTGGCATTCCAACTGGTGTTTTAGAACGTGTCGATGGAGCTGCATGCAGCCGCCGTGTAGATGGGCTTACTGGAGGAGAAAATGATGTTAAATCTGACTTGGCTAGCTGTGGAGACATTGGAATAATTGGTCGTTCCTCCTTAAGTTTAGTGTTAGTCTGTGGTAGTACTGGTGGACTTTTCAAACCTGCAATCTGGTTACCTGGCTCCTGTAAAACTCCTGGAACGTCATCAATATCAATTTCTAATTTCGGCGGTATTTTACTTGGTGAAACTTGGCCTTCACTGTTGCCTTGTCCAAGATGAGACTTCAATGGAACCTCTAACAAAATGTCTGAAGAAAGTCGAGATCCTGCACAATCATCTGCAGATGTATGTCTACGTTTGACTAAAGGTTCCGATACAAACTGACCAGGAGAAATCATTGTGTCATCAGACCTAGTCCTTTTTACAGGTGTGCGTTCATTTGTTCGGCGGATTAACACTGGATCTGCATCTTGTGTAGCTGAAACGGTTCTAGTTAGCAAAGGTGTATGCTTTGCTTGCTGCAGCTGCACATCTATGTTAGTATCACTATCCAGTCCTGAAACACTTTCTACATTTGAAATAACGGGCAATGCCATTGAAGCTTGTACAGATTTAATATTTGAACTTGAAATATTATGAGGCTGTGCGGACTGATCATGTACTGACACTGGAATTTGATGTCCCGTTGAAACTGGTTGGACAACAGGCCGCTGAACAGATTGCTGCTGTTGTGATTGTATAAACGTTGGTGGTTTCACGATATATGTTTGCAACTGGTTCTGTTGCGGAGTAACAACCGCTCGAGACTCTTTTCTTGTGGCTACTACTGGATCATCATCTATAACTATAGTCGTTCCTGAAGGTATAGTCGGTTTCACTACTAGTGTAGTACGATTCTGCTGCTGCACAATTGCCTTTTGTATAGGTGGTTTTGCTACGTGTATTCTTGACTGGTGTCTCTGTACATTTTGTTGTGGTTTAATTGGAGTAGTATAAGTTTGTTTCAAATATGGACTGCCTTTTGGTGTGGTTGGTGTAGTGGGTGGAGAAAAATTATGCGAAGGTGGAGACAAATCACGCAAAGGTGAATATTGAGACTTCATTTGAGTTGCCTTTGGGGATGCTCCAAACGTTTTCATGGAAGAAGTAACATTTTTTGGTGGAGTAAAGAGCTGTTGCTTATACAAATGAGATGAATGCTTAGGCGAAGAGAACTCCTGAGTATTAACTTGCTGGTTCCCATATTGGTGCTGATCATAATAGTCTTGATACTGGTATTGCTGCTGTACATTAGGGGCATATTGCGAATACGGTTGCTGCATAGCATTCTGTGTCATCTGAGAATGAGTCTGCGGACAATATGTACTAAAGCTTCTATTAACATGAGAAGTTCGTTTTGATTTTATTTCAGTCTCTTCATGATACTGCTTTGATTTTATTTCGAAAGCAGTAGATCTAGGACTAGGCATAAAATCATCCTTTTCATTCACTTCTTCCTCTTCGTCGTCATCAGGAATTATTATTGGGACACCTTTGGAAATCAAGTTATCAATAAAACTTTTATTTGGTGTATTTTTCGTAACTGGTTGCACTATCTGTTTGCTTTTGCTAGCATTTGTTTGTGGAGATTTCAGTTGCTTAGGTGTAATTCCACTAGTCTGCTTGATTTCAATTTGTTTAACAGGTATTCTTATGTCATTGCCTTTACTATCTAAAGCTTTTGTTTTCTGTGTAGCAGCTTCGGTGATAATTCCTGGTGGGCTTGCTTTCTTATTGATAGCATGTGTCTTTGCTTCATGTTGGAGTTCATTTATATTTTTCCCATTGTCAGCATCTCCCCGACTTGGAAAATCGAACATATTTCTGTTATCACCAGTCGTGGCATGTCTGTCATTATCATGCTGACATTCTTTTGATGTATTTTTAAAAATATTTGGAATATGTCCAGTTTCGACATATTTTAAAGGTTTTGCAGCGACATTGGGAACGTTTGGTAAATCATTAACAAAAGGAGATGGTTCCGTTATAACATTTTCACTAACATATGCTTGTTCTATGCCAGTTAATATTTCATTTGTCTGAGTCCCAGAATGTTGTCTACTTCGGTTCTCTTGATTACTCCCATCTGGAGTATCTCTTAAATTACTCAACATTGAACCTTCTCTACTCTTCCTGTCAAACATATGCTGTTGTGTCTGTACACTTTCTTCAGAACATTCTTTTATGTGTCTATCTGTTCGCTTTTCTAAACACGTCCCAGTGTTATTATCTTTGACAGGAATTTGTGTTTGTACAGATTCTATTTCAGAACCACAAACATTTGACGCCTTAATTTGGTTTTCTTCCCGAGACTGCCTTTCAACAGAAGTCTGTTTTTCAAGTTTTTGTTTCAATTTATCCGCTATGAGATCATATAATACTTCACTACTGGCTTCGTTCGAATCATTGGCAATTTCATTCCAAATGGCTAAAACTTTGAATGATTTCTCACGCAAATCGTCGTCACAAGTCTCTGATCTTTGATCAACCACCTGACAAGTCTGAGTAAGATCATTTTTATTATCAATATCCAAATTAGCCATTTCATCATTTGATATTTCGTTATTCGAATTATTAATACATTCGGGACTTTGGGAATGTTCCTTGCTGGGAAGATCACTTGAATGTTTAAGATCAACTATGGTTTGCTTTCTTTCTTCACTTATCGCACGAGCAACACAGTGTGTCATTTTATCTACAGTTTGGTGACAGACCTGCATGACGTCGACATTTTTTGCTATGTTGTTAGTATTATTTATCACATCAAGTACTTTTCCGCCACTGCTATTTTCTACCGGAGGGACTTGTGGACCGGTGGATCCAATATCAATATCTGTGTCACTGTTTGTCATATTTAATTTACTCTCGTCTTCACTAAGGTAATCCTTTAAACTGTCGTCTCTACTACAATGATCATCATATACATCGGTGTCACTTGTATCAGATCCATTAGTATTACTAGGATATTCTATTTGTTCCCTTAATGTTGGCATAGTGGCATTTCCCGCATCACCGGAAATGCGTGGTGAAGCCTTATCTCGAAAGTTGTCTCCATTCTTAGCTATTTGCGTTTCGTCGGTGTCATCATAAGTTTGACCTGAAACAAACAGAAAGAAGTATAGGTAACTATATACTTTGTAATTATTGTCATGACATAAATCAGCACTGTTGTTTAAACCTCGTGAATTTTGGGCACTTTTCTATAAAATGTTAATCCGTTGTAATAATTTTTTGGTCGATTTCTTGTAAGGTGCGCTTATAACTTTACCCCAGCTGTATTACTTTCATGTTGCAATGAAACTTGAAGACACTTATAAAGCTTCAATCTAGTCCATGTAGAGATAGCAAATTGCATGTAAAACTTAAACAAGAATTGTTTAAAACGTCCAGAGATATAGGACTGGATAGTTTGAAATAGTTTAGTGATCCGGAAAACCTGGGTGAAGTTTCAATGCAGCATCTTCGGAGATACCAACTTGTTGTATTCACCAGGGTTCATTTTCATTTCACCAGAAAGTCGCACTTTGCCCCATGCAACCCAGATTCGAACTTGACCTAGCGATACGTGAAATATGAAACAAACTGACCACCTAGCATAAAACCACTAAAATTCACCAACTGGTCAATAGAACTCTCCATATTACATTTGCTTTAAGTCCAATCGTTTCTAGTTATTGACTTGAATTCTTTTAAAGGTCACCGTGAGTTTTACCGTTGATTTACATGCCTCTCAAATGTGAAAAGAATGTTAATGTATGGACCACAAGTGAGACGCCGACGACGATGCTGTCGGACAAATTCTGTCAACTATGCTACACAGACGAACCAATACAATAGTTTTACCTAATGTCACATTTTGAGGTGCAAAGTCCCTCGTTTAACTAGTCAGCATGTCACAAGGTTTGAATACACTCAGACCGGTAGTGTAGGTGGTTAAGTAGCTACTGCGCTAACTTATGAAATTCTTCATCCTGTGTTAGGACTTACTTCCTATCCATAAAATCTAAAGGACGCACTTGCTGTCTATCTAAGCATTAGGGGACCATATATATGCCAATGGCTCCCCTTGCAGTGAACGGAGTGCTTTCCCAACAAAAGATTTGCTTCTTCCAGGAAAGCATAATCCTATTTTGCTTTCGAACGAAATGTCTCAGACGCTTCAAAGGTGGTAGTATAAGAATTTTATTGTTTTTGTTTGAAGTTATTGCGATAAGAAAATTAATTCTGTCGTTGTAGCAACATAATTTTTGGGAGATAACGTGCGAAAAATATTTCAAAATCACATGTGTAAGTAACGTAGCTAGGACCCAAACATTACATGTAGGTTAACAATAGCCATCTGACTATATGTCAGTTTTGTCAGTGACCCCGTATCGGACTCACTTACATCGTCTAGAATCACGCATAGTTATTAAAACCAGTCGCCTGTATTTCCAATACAAGGTTACAACAAGGCCCATTCGCAAACCGTTATAGCACGACTGTTTATATTGCCCATAAAATCAATGTCACACATTCATAAGCATGAATTGTTTTCCTAAAAGTTGTGTCAGCTATAATTTATACCTCTTTATTATCGATAACGCTTAAACGTCGAATTGTGTCGTAACTGGATAAAGATTTAAGAAAAATGAGAATTCTTAACAAATAAAATTTTACGAATGAACGTCTGTTGTGTGATTTCAGGCAACAGCACTTGAACGTATGGGGATGGTAAACTTTCAGAAGCTATTTGTTGCTCATCCAAAAAAGGTTTGCACACAGATCTTGGAGTAAACTTTTATGGAAAATGTATATTCTTTAGTTATGTACATGCGACTGGTTGTAATAGATACGTGTTATTCTAGGCCAACCTACTTAGTGAGGAACAGAATCGATGTCAGAATGAAGATTTTCACTGTTAAAGTAGCTTAAAGCCACGACGCTATTTGTAACACATTTACACTGTTTGGGTCCAAAGTACGTTCCTTCAAAGACTGTTCAAGTTAAGGTTATTTGTGTTTTTAAGGAATGAATTATTTTTCTTCAAATTTCTCAAAAGGTTTAGGGCTGGCAATAAAGTTTAGCACTATATCCAAAAGATTATTGAATGTCCAGTTGCCTGGTGGTTGCCAATTCCTAGTAAAATCAGAAATAAACGTTATAAAGTTATTTTCGGCTTTCAGACTATGTTTAAATCTTGCAGAACATTCTTGAACTCGCGATGGCTCAGTTTTGAAGGATTTCGTATTTGACACTTGCGTAGCAGTATAATTTAAAGTATTTTGTGCAAGGTTTATCAAACGAGTATCATTGTGTGTTATAAACATAATATCAAAAGCAGAAAATATGTTCAAGGTTTCCTTTTGTAAATAGTTTCAAGGGTGATGTAATAAGTCCAGGGCAAAGATATTCCCTATATCACTTATATGAGTTAGCAGCGTTTTGCCTTTTCTAACTAGATTTGTCCCTAGCAGCCGCAAGTTGCATTAGGGTCTTAATAGAAGTCAAGCTAGGCCATATCCAATACACTTAGTTGTTATTTTACCTTTGTCAATGTTTTGCTCTGTGCAACAAATCGTTACGCATGAATAATATATGTTCAAACGATAAAGCAAATTATGAGTATCACGAATGAAAAACAGATCTTGTGATTATAGGAACATGGTAACCATGCCGACTTGTGTTAAAAGATTAAAGAAATAAGTTACGATAATCTAGAAAACTACCCCAGATTTGCATGATTGAGACAAGACAAAAAAGATTACAAAGTTTATCTTGATCCAACTGACATAAGTTTGCGACACAATGTAACCCAGTTTCGAACTCGAAGTCTATGAAGTCAAACATAAATTACGATTTGGTACTAAATGAGGTTCTCGAGTTTTCAAAATTTCCTTTCTATTACTTAACCTGGTGACTTTGTATTAAACCATTATGTGACCCACTTTCATCAAGACGAACATTCTGACCAATTTACGACATGCGGTCTCTATGGTGTTCACAAGATAAATGTGGCCAAACGGACACGTGGCAATCACAATAGCTCTTCATGAGCATTTTTCGTGCTCATGTGAACGAGAATTATTGTTTTAAAAGATAAATAAACTATTTATGCGATTTCGTCTACATGTTTATTATATTTTCACGTATATTTCATCTCAAGTAGACACACAAAACACTTGGTAAGATAACGAGAAAAGAAGGAAATGTCCATTTAAGCTTATGTTGCATTATCGTTTAGCACCTATCGACTTAAAATATGTTAAAAAAATAAGCAATCGTACAAAAATACGTATATAAACACTGGTAACACATTGCTCAAATTAGTTCATCAATAATCTGTGTTATAAAAACATCATGAATCGACAAATACATCAAGATATTTACAACAATTTAGAAGCATGAAAACTAAAGCAAGTTATATAAAAATGAAATCAAATTATATTAAAAGGAAACTGGTAAAACAGAACCATAACCAAGGTTGATAAAGATCAGAACATTAACAAGTTTTCAATTGGTACTAAGGAGGTATACTTGTCAAAAACTATTTCTGATCCAGTTTGAATGTGAGTAAATAATAAAATTCAAATACAAATGTAGTAGAAAAAAACAAAAGGTACCATAGTCATTTACATTTGGGGTTTTCCTGGCAAAAATAACATTACAGAACACATTAAAAATACAGACATTTTCAGCTCCTCGATACACTACTAGTATGTGAAAATAAACTGGAATCATACAGGGATCACTAAAAGACAGATAGGTTTAAATCAAGGCATATTCACTGACAGTCACAACTTCGGCAAATGACATGAAGAAATTTATTTTTACTACCGAGTACAAGTAAATTACATTTATGTGCTGAACATGTCAAAATATGCAAATGAAATCATAGATATAAAATGTATTCTTTTTCTTTACAATGTATATATTTTAACAGTTATGAACAATACAGAATTTAGAACTCATTTTATATACATTTTGTATTTATTCTTGGAATAGGTGTTTACTTTAATATCTGTACAAACAGTTACATTAATGATCTAATAAAGTGCTGTTTTTTTTCAAATGTCGCAACATGCTTCGACTTTACATGATATTATTAAAGCAACAATACAAATATTAATAGAAACCATTTCTCCTTAGCAACAAAGAAAGTACAAAGGAAGGCTGCAAATTCTATTACAAGTTTCAGTTTCTTCTACAATACATTTCAGAAGAAAAGTTTTAGTTGTCGCGAACTGTAATAATTCAAATTAAGCATAACTGAATAACTATGTCTCAGAAATAAA
>JAUMHA010351569.1:0-14074 GCA_032359765.1 Saxidomus gigantea | reverse complement strand
ACATAGTCTTCCTATTGTTTCTGTCAGCAGAGAAACATTTATGCCACAATGGCTTTGTTCTCTACTGACATACATTGCTTACATGTACAAAGACATTTTTAATTTCATAGGATTTATATTATTTACAATTTTAGTCTTGAATATATATTCAGTCTTAAATAGGGGCCATTGTAATTTTATTTGTTGTTAGTTGCAGATTATAACATTTTCCAAAAATGTTATTTATTCCGATCGTACAACTATAATACTTGTCCTAAAGTTGGATTCAATTTGAATCCATTAAATTAAATTAAAAATTAAATTAATTATTCATTAGACCTATGACGTTGAACAAAGTATAAAATCCCCGAAACAAGTGAACACAATGTTGTTGTTTTTTAATCAAATGAATGAAACAAATGAAATAAGTACATGTAGGAACTTCTTACACATGATATCCTGCTTAATGACTGACCTTTGTTATAAAATCTTGTTGATAATATGAAGGCGACGATCACGACGACGCCGAGGATGATGATAACGATGAAAATAAAACATAGAAAAGACAGCAGATGATGTATGCTATATACATGTAACAATGGCAATGAAATCAAAGGTCCACGTCTGGATACGTCTTAATTCATGAAAACATATACATCATTTCTGCAAGACTGACATCGGTCGTTAGAGTCTTTCCAAACGGCTTTACTTTAAAATCTTGTTTACTAACAGTTTCACATACATTTCGACAATATCTCCTTCCTCTGACATTAACGTTGAGATGAGCTTATATATAAGTATTTTTCTTGAGAAAAATAGGACTTCTTCATACAAGCACAATCAATTAAAAATGTTATGTCGGTCTCAGTTATGCTCTTGCTAGACAAGACGGTTTAATACACATTTAAAGCAAAAATAAAAGGATATAGAAATTGCTGATATATACATGTAAATGTGTGTCATATACATACAAAAATTAATAATTATTATTATAATTATATATATATATAACATGAATAACAAAATCCGGTTACACCTACTGTTACTCCTGTACAATTCACAAAAGTCTTCGAATATTTATACCTCTCATGCAAAGTGAATTATTAGTCTATATTTAAAAAAAATAAAAATAAAAAAATTATTAGTCTATATTGCTGGTATCTGAGGCTTGCTCCTCTATGATATTCATGGAAACCAGAAGGAATTAATTGTCCAATCGGTGCATTTCAACAAATCACATATGTCTAGAATTTTGTTTTACTTTAATGTGTATGTCTTTTTGAGACCCCTACAGGGTAACCTCCTTTATCTTAATGTACATGTATTGGTATCACAACACCAAGTTGGCGTAGACGTTGTTACTTTCAAGATGGGCTGCTAAACAGTTATAGCAGAACTCAAGCTGTTCCTGAAAAAAGTAACAGTTTGTATACATAGTACTTCATTCTGGATTCATAATACTTTTCATATTTGTGAATGTGAAAGGGGTATAAATATTTTCAATTGCTTGCTATCACTGCAGTATTATATCGCGATTTTAACTATAGTAATACGTGTAAACATGTATTCAAAAGTATTTACTCTGCATCTGTATACCAAAAAATAGCCATTGTTTTCCGTTTTAGCTTTCCCAGTGAAACAGTGTACGTTCAATGATTTCAACGAGCACCATTCTGGGAATTAACTTAACCAGATGACAATTTAAAAATAGTTTCAAGATTTATTCTTGTATTCACAGAAATGTACAAGAATCTTACTTTATTTCCAAAAGCAGATGTTCTTCTCTTCATTATCTGCCTTAGTGTGTTTACAATACTGATCCGGTACTCCAGCTGTATTTTTTCCAGTAGCACAGCTACGGCACAAAACAGACCGCTTCTCTCGACACCATTTCTGCCAAAGTTTGGACATATACGTTCAAATATATGATAAGCGTAGCATATATAATATAGTGCTAAGTGAGAGGTATTGGGTCCGGGAAGAAATTTGGAGTAAATTGTTTTGCAAAAGTGACTAAAATAAAATTGACCTCCTTGTTAGACGCAAATTCATTTGAATTTAATCAAAAGTCATTTTTTTAACTTGTTTTCAAATTTAAAGCCTAATTTCTGAATAGATGTACATTTTTTATCGTCTATACTTACAAACAGTGGACTAAAATGGGCGAGCTGTCCTCATTTGAAGTATGTGCTTTGGACGTTACGTCTTTTACAAACTGAACAAAGTCTCCGGCGTCACCGGGTACACGTGCACCTGTCTTCCAACCCTTGTACTCAAAGTGGCACAGGGTCTTTTCACCGGCTTCTTGCTATTGATTCAATTATAAAACTCTTGTCATCTTTGATACCATTAAAACTATTTTGACAGAAAAGTACAAGACCAATTGTCGCCAGTAATGCATGAAACTACACTATACAGTGTCGAAGCAAGAGCACTTTTCACTGAGATAACAATGTAAACATTTACTATTACTTCACAAGACAACAGACTGTGTCATGAGACTAGATATATATGATCCATATCAAAACTGCCAAGTCTCAAAATATCTAGTAATGCCTGTTTTTAAAAAATTGACCAAGCTTTAAGCCTAAAGTGATACGAAGTCGAATGTTGCAGCATAAAGTTAGATTAAGTAAGATTAGTTTAGTATATACTAATTTATTTCAGCTCGATCGTGAAGAAAGCTTGAAGCTTGTCGAGACGTTCTCGAGTCCGCTTCAAGGAAAAACTAGTACTGGTGTCATATGAGGAGGTACTCTAGATTAGAATAAGTCCTATACATTTTACAAGAGGAAGTTTCACAAACGTTTTCAAAGTTATTATGTATATTCAGTGACGTAAAACTCTAGGAAACAACATAACACTAAACCGTGTTTTGCCGAGGTTTTCATGTATCAAGAATCATTTACCTGATTTATTGTTCCAAATTTCAAATCCATGCTAAAGTATTGAAAAAACGAAGGTAAGTCACGAACAATTTTAATTTTCTTCTTAAATTATGTTGTTTTTTTATCGAGGTTGGCTTGATGCAGTGTTCAGTAAAAATGCAATATAGATGGTATGTCTCGACTCTTGGCGTTTTCAAGAGAAGACCCTGGGGCAGGCATTCCATTAAACACTAAAGTACGACTACGCAAAATTGACTGTCCATAATGATAAAGGTGAGATAGTTCAACATACTTTCCCTGTAGTTTTGATCGTCAGTATAGATTGTATATATTGGCTGTTTGTTTCACTTTTAAGACAAGTTACTGTAAAACACCCTTTGCTCAAAGACTGTTTGTCAGATGGAAGATATGTACCGACAACCTGAAATGCCACATAATTTACTATTTATAGCAACAATGAGACAACAACTTTGTGAACGTTTTGAATTACACGTTTATAATTATGTTATAGAAGTAATAATAATCCAAATAATAATAATTCTGCAAAGTCATTTTCATTTTACTTTACATTTCTTATGCCTTGTGTGCTAATAAATTCTAGAAAATATCTACCATTTCTGTATCGGTCCCATTTCCCATTGAAACAATACACGAACAGTTTTCCTGGTAGACCAGGGTGAAAAAGTCTTGTACTGTTGTAGGTAATGGTGTCTGTGCTATGATGAAATGGTTCTTTTTCTTGTAACTCTTGTAAATATAAAATTAGAAATTATTTTTGAAATTCACCTTTCCGTGATAAAGATAAAAAAAATACTTAATTTACTGTTTATGTAATACAACATGTAGATACTTGACTGCTCTTAATATAAATCAATTAAGTTATAGCCAGACCACACTGATTAAGTTACTTTTTCTATTTTGTCTTAATTTTTTCCACTGCATATTTTTGCGTTCGCTGCATCTTTCGAGACTTTCATTCCAGCGCATCATTGCTTTTATTCTCAACATGGGAATTATTTAATCCGAAGACAAGTGAAGTTAAAGGACGACATTAGCATAAATGCAATCACCTGAGTATAGTTACCCAAAAGTAGCTACTATTTACTAGATTAGTAATTCCCAAAGCTTTAAATTTACTGCAGCATACTGTACATTGAAATACTTAAATGCACTGACCAAAGTTTTAAAGGCGGCAAGTATCGTAATAGAGAACTACACACCAGAAGTTACAGGTTCGAATGCATGCGTTGTCACGATTCATGTATCATATTAGACAACAGCGTGATTTTGCCATTGTTATGACTTCTTTAAAAGACGCGATAGTCAAGTTACAATCTTCTAGAATATAGCCTTTGTGTCTGTTTAAGATATTCCTATGTCGAGTATAGCCGTCGTTTATTTTTGCAGCACCAGCTTTAAGTAATTACATGGCAATTATTAGCTTTCTACATAAAATTGTAGTATTTAGTTTTCTGCTGAAGAGTTAAAATTGTTTTTATCTTTTCTAGATGTGTGGCATTAGGCATAGGAAGGTTGCTCTTGCTATGGCAAAATGCATTCTGGTGAAGAAATGTGTTTCAATTTGCCATGGCTATTTCATTCGCATAACGAATTTTTGAAAATGCATTTTGTGAAGAAATGTTTAGTTTGCCATGGCAAAACGATTTTACGAATTAATCATAAACAAATGAAAAAAATAAATCGAGGAGATTGCTGATGTAACATATGATATATCATGCATTATATATTTAATATTTCTGAAAATGCCGTGACCAACTTTTGCGGTGAGAAATTTGCCGTGACAAACTGGAAAGAAAATCAGACTTGCAAATTTGGACTTACATAGTATATATCTCTAGAATTATTATATTTACAGCGATCAATTTTTTCTAGGGATAAATAAATTGCCATAGCAAGAAGCCTTTACCATGGCAAAATGCAATTTTCCCATGGCAAAAATAGCTCTTCTTCACTTTTGTTCCAGAAGTTTAAGTAATAGCTAAATACTACAACTTAATGTTTTTGCTTCAGGAAGCGCGTCGTTTTAGCACATCCTGACAAAATGTTCTAGAACAAAATTCGTTTACACTTTACATGTATCAAAAAATATTGTTTATACTTACATGCCTCCTGGGATACCGTAAACAATCGTTTACCTATCTAAACGATAACCATAATTTTGTGATGACAATTTTATTTCATTTTATAATGCAGTGGCACGGAAAGTTAGAGTAGCATAATACAGGTGTTTTATATAATAGTTCTAGAATTTACAAAAATTTTAAGACTAATTTGATCATCGACATTATACTTGTCTGATCGCAATTACTTACATCAATATTTGTAGCATTGATATAATCGGATTCATTGTAAGTGCGGTTTAAATATAATCTTGGACGATACCTATTTCCTGAAAAAATGAATAAAATTAGATGACAGAAACAAAAAGTACTTGAATAGTTATTCATGCTGTTACGCATCTTTTTTATGTCTGAGTAACAAATATCAAATCAAAATTACGTCAAATCTGATGTAACACTGACACAAAAGTCTGGTGTTTGTCGCACATATTACATTTGTATAAGAGAAGGGAAATATTCGAATTTTATCAAATTGGCAGAATTATTATTTGCAAAGTGTGAATACATGTACATTTTATTGTAAAATGTAATTCAAACCTACATGTAAAAAGAACTTGTTCATAAATAAATACAATTTTTCATAAAATTGTTTCATGATATACAATGTGGTATACACAAGCGGCGGAGAAAAGTTTGGTGTGCTGATACAATACCTGGAATGTCAGCTCCCTTTCTATTTTTATCAAGACGGGAACTGTTTGCTATTACAGCATCCTGTTCTTCTGTCGAATCCTCCTCTATATTCTGTTGGAGATGCTTCAGAAGTAAATTAAAAATGAAAATAATATACGTGTTTTATTGATATACCAGTAGTGTACTTGGTTTGAAATATTCTCACAGCCAGTTTTGAATGGATATTCTTAAATATGTATGATAAGGGTAATAAGCCAATAATATCTCTTTGGTACAAACAGTGCAAATATAAATAGTCGGGCTTTAACATCTGCTACGATGCATAGTTTGGTTTTGATTGAACCAGATTAGAACATTTGCATTAAATTTAAAGGCTGATATATGTATTTAGCTTTAATATGCACTTTTGTGCATTTTAAGCTATTATTTTGTGTTTTAACCCACGTAACTTGTTGTAAAAGCTTCGTGGTTTGTGTTACTATAGTAACCATATTTCCAATACCCAAAGTCATCAGGCTGCATTTTGTGGCACGATGTAGAGGTGAATAATGAATAAAGCGGTTAAAAACTGTGTCAGTACCTGAAACTGGTTCTCGTATGAAGCATCCGTCATTGATCCCACGTGACATACAAATGCTTCTGCAGGAATGGGTTTGCAGTCAAACGTCAAGGAAAGAACTAGAGCTTTATGTAAGTACACGTACTGTTTCTGGTTACAAGAAATACAGAGAGAAATATTATAAAAGATACTGATTCTTTTAACAAACAGCAGCTGTCAAAAAATAACAAATGTCAATGGGTATCGCCTTTATGCAGTAACAAATTGTGTTTTCAATTGTTATGTTTTCGCTGCAACGATAATTGCCACTTACTTATCGATGAACATTTTTACAATTAGCGTTGTACAATTAGGTTTGGCCACGCAGTTGCAAATATGTCATAGGAAGTAAAACTAAATGTTTATTTGGGACGATATACAGCAATATATTCAGTTAAACTGTTTGATAATGTACAGTTTACACTTACTAATGTCTGCACCATGTTAATTCTTTGTTCTCTCATACTAAGGATGCAGCCATACACATTTACAGAGGCAGTATGTTCTCCCTCCTCCACTAGTCTGTCCAGTGCAATATACGTGCCTGTTTTACCGACACCAGCACTGAAATCAAATAATTGTAGATCTGCTCTGTTAACAGCAAAAAGGTGTAGCTGTGCTCCTCAGTCAAACAAATGTAGTTCTGTGTCAAGCGTATGCGCATATAACGTTTGTTACACCTGCCTTAAGTTAGTTTTGTTTCACTGGGTTGCAGTTTATCACTCAGACGGCATAGATCAGTATGTCTGATACTTTATTCATGACAACTTCTACCCTAATTCATTCGCCCCTTCCGTTTGACCCTTTTGTATGATCTGACATTCAATGAAGTCAAACCTTTGAAATCGACCATCTAAAGACTATGCCGCTGACTTTCACGTCGAATTAATAACTAGCAATTTCTCCGCAGCTATGAATGTAGCGTGCGAAAACAATGGTATCGGCTTATCTTTGAGAAGAAGTTCTGTCCCGCATTTCAAAGAAAAGACTAGAAATGCTTTAAATATAAATTGTGTAATACCTGCAGTGGACGATGATTGGACCTGTGGTTGATCGCGGGGTTGCATTTACTCTCTGTCTGAATTCTATAAGACTGGTGACATTATCAGGCACATCCTTGTCAGGCCATGCTGTATAGTGCAGATGTGTGAGATTACGTGTCTCAGTCATCTACAAGTTAAATACTGAGATTCGTCAGATTTCTGTTGCATTTGATAAAGCTTCACAGCTGACTGCACGTCTTACACATATGCTATTCATTGTAGAGAAGGTCTTTTCCCCATATATGAATTGAAATATATTATAAAGTAGAAGGTAGGACACTCCCTATCTCTAAACAAACCGAGCCCAACGCAAAAGTTTGGGAACTAGTCATCTTCTTCCGTAAGCAAAATTAATGACCAGTGTCCTACGTTCTACTTTATTAGAGATTGTTTCTTTTTTATACAATTAAGTCCCTATGGTCTTGTCTTACTGGCATTGATTATTTTAAGCTGGTAAAATGAATCTCTCTTGTTTCAGGGCACATTATATGGTGGCATCTTACTGTGACACGTTAGTTAACTGGCTTTCGTGTTAAGTGGTTTTCGCGAAAATATTTCGCGTTTTCTACTTATCCGCCATATGTAAACTAAATAATGAATTTATCACGAAATTATTTCGCGTTATCTGCTTATTCCCCGTATTTAAAAGTAAGTAGATATCGCAAAATATTTTCGTGATATCCACTTATATTATTATTTAAAAATGGCGGATAAGTAGATAACGCGAAATATTTTCGCGTTAATCACTTTACAAGTTGATATCACGAAACTATTTCGCGTATATTTAAATATGGCGGATAAGTTAAAATAGAAATAAGTAGATAACGCGATTGTTTTCGCGAATACCACTTAATTAACACGAAAGATAGTTAAGTAACGTGTGGCAGTAATATGCCACCATAACATCACTTATCAACTCTGTTTCAACACACTTGTCATTTCATTGGTGGTTGAAAGGTTACCAATTTCCGGTCAAAAGCGAGCTTATTACGGCTGCGCCGAAAAAGTTCGATTGGTTATAATCCTAGTTTCAAGTTTTGATTCATTCATTCAGGTAGTTATTTTAAAGTGACAAAAACACACTAGCGTGCACACACAATCACATGTGTATCAAAAATATATTTTACAGATCTTGCCTATTGAAAAATTGACGAGTACCTTTGACACTGTGAATATCCTGGCTGTATACTCGGCGAAGTTGTCGACGTTGTTACACGACACTGTGACGTCACCAAACTGGATACTTTCGTTCGATTCTGGCCAATATTGTTCACATTTCATACCCTTAATAAAACAAGTTAAATGTTGATTCGCCGCAAGTTTTTTTTTTAAAAACACATGAGAAAAGAACACCCAGAACAACGTGACTATTGGGTTTCTAACTATTACGTTAGATCGTGTTACAACTATCACCAGGAAACATTTTGAAAGTGCATTTTCAGTGTCCTTGAGCATTCAGCCATAACAGTGTAAGGATACATTATCCATAAAGAGCCGCGTGACTGTCAAGCTCAATTGTTATAATCAGGAATGGTTTACATGTTACGGTACAGAAACTGCTACGCACAGACTCCTGTACATGAATAGACCAACCAGGGCCTCAATGTTACACAGAAATGTGCACTATCTCCCCATTGTCCTTCATCAACAAGTAAAGTCTCATGAAACTATCATGTATACTTTTAGAGCTATTGCTAGTAAGCCCCATTTTTCATGATTTCGTTGCCATAGCAACAAGACTTTTAACCGGATCAAAATTAAAATGATGTGCACTATATCTCCTCATTGCCCTTCATCAACTTGTGAAGTTGTATCAACCTATCGTGTATACTTTTAGAGTTATTGCTAGAAGTCCCATTTTCAACGATTTCGTTACCATAGCAACCACAGTTGTGATCAGATCAAAGTTTTTAAATGATGTGCACTATCTCTTCATTGCCACTCATCAACATGTGAAGTTTATTAATTGAAAACTATCAACCAACTGATATTTAAAAAATAGTAAGAGACATCCTTACTCGAATGAACTATGGCAGAAGCACAACCTAATAACTGGTATGACCAACGAGTGACCTTTAATCGATTTTGTTCGGAGTGAAAAACACTGATAGAGAAAACAATTAAATATGTACATATCAAAATCAATGAACATGAAATGAACATTGCAATACTGAAGCAGTTAACAGTTGAAAGATTGTGAAAAAAATTAACTGTATTCTTTGACGGAAGCAACAAACATACATCCTGAGACAAAACTGCTAACGGCGTAAGATAGTACCCCGCCGGTGTAAACGGCGTAACCAAACAATTCCGCCAAGCGCATTTTACAATCGGATCACCTCAGTCATTCTTGCGCCGGTGTGATCCGAATTTTTCATGCATCACATTTTAGCTAAGAAGTTGCGGTTTTGCAATGTCATTCGGCTTCCTTCAGTGATATTTCTTATCATGTTTTAGCTAAGAAGTTGTGGTTGTGTAATGTCAAATAGAAAAAGGCATTCCATTATTTATGCCGCCTCTGTGCGGCGTATAATAAACTTTTTTTAAAACGATATTATCTTTAGATATATAAAAATCAACAGGGATCTATTTTCTATTTTTAAGGTATTAATTTAGACGATTTGCAAAATATAACAGTTATGTTGTTTATTATGTGTTTAGATCCAAACCCTGAGTTTAAAGCAATTATATATTATAAGTATCAAACATTATCTTACAGTAATATCTGTAAGATTGGTTAACATCACAATGATGTCAGCTTTCTCATGCCAAACCATTTTCCAAAATATCTTGAAATCTTCTGTTGTTTTCTTCGTAGGACCTAAATAAGTAACATGAACAAGTGCAGTGAAGTTTATATGATTTAAAGTTCTCAGCAGTTAATATCGTACAGGTAAATTGGAGATGGAATTCAAACTCATTGGATAATTTTTGAAAAACCATGACATCGACGAGCCACTTACAATATCTATGAGGTACGGTAATTTGTTTTGGGACATTGCCTTCTCTCTTACAATTTATTTCAGTGCAAAGTAGCGATAATTTTGCCAAAAGTAACAGTGAAATATATCACGTTTCGCCATGTCATTGTCGTAACTTTCATGTTAGCGTCCAACAGATTATTAGAGAGAGGCAATATAATACAGTTCATAGATTGTATCTAATTAGCGCTTGAACTCTTTTAGTAGTAGGCCTACATCAATCAGCATTTGAATGTGCCGTCGCTGAATAAAAAATGTTGGTAAAAGTACTGCCTAATGGTGAATTCATAGTAAGATGACGTGATTGAATGCAGTTTTATAAGAGTTCGGCCGAAAACTAAGACCAGTGGAACGCTGAACCCCCGGCATGTCTCCCATAATGCCTTAAAAAGGAAATTTTGCTGTCTGAACTGGAAGACAATTTACCTAACTGTAATTTCCAGTCAAAATTGCCAAATGAATGTGATTGGTTGCCAAAAGTAGGTCAATCTTGGCGATTCATGAGATCTAATAGTGCGATTGATCTAGTTTTACATGTCACAAACGAATGTAATTCTTACATTTATCTCATCTGACGACACTTACCCAGATACGCTAAGTACATTCTTTCTTTCTCAAAGCCCTGCAACAAGAACAAAATGAGATTTCATTTCATCATGCAAAATTCTAATCATAGAAGATTCCAATTATATGTACAGTTAAATACGTAAGACAAACTATAGACAGAGCAGAAATTTAGTCACGAGACACGTGCACATGTGACTACGTTGAATAAGCTTAAAATGGCTATCGCTCCTACTGAAAACAAAATAAATATTTCTGCTATCCCGACACTACACGTAGTTTGGTAGATCAAGAATTAGTTCTACTATACATGTAATAGACTACATTGTACTCACATCTATGTAATTAGCATTGATGAAAAACGTTGGATCTCCCTTTACTTGAACACGTGAGTGGTCATCTGAAAAGGTTTTGATTATTATTACAATACTGGTGTAAATAAAGTGAAGTGTACATTTCAAAATACGGTGTCATGACCTGAACATGTCTTCAAGATATGTAGATATCAAAAGTGTATGAGATTTAACAGGAATCCAAGGTAATTCGAAAATCTCACAAGCATAAATTCCGTTATGTCTGTTCTTTTCTACGTATTCGGGTCTCTTCGCAAATGCACAGGGCCTTTGTGCATTTTTGGGTAGTTGCTAAAATAATACGAAAAAGTTGAAATAGAATTAAATATAACATATGTGGATACTGGTTCAAATAATGTCTAAACACAAACACATTTTTGTCAATTTATCATCAGTGAGAGGTTTACAGGACATAATTCTCTACCAATTAACGTTATACAATGAACATTAAATATTCTTATGCACTGCTGGATGGAACTATAATTATGCAGTGGCGCAGGATAAAAATACACTCTTTTTAAAGTCTAGTATATAATCGAGCAGAAGCAGATACAATGTAATTTCAAGAAAGTACTAGTTTAGAATGCAAATTAGAACTCATTGTCACAGCCAGCATAGCCGCTATTTGATGGCAAATATATAGACCATTACGTACTGAAAATTCGAGCTTGAATGAATCCTTGGTTTTGTTTTTTACATAGTATAATAGTCCTGTAACTTTTACATTTGTCGTCATGTTATAATAACAATCGTCTTGGTCATTTGGCTCTACTGTTTCGTCATTTGTTTCTTCAAGTATATCTCGGGACTGGTCTTCGTTTTCGTTGCCGTTGTACTGTTCCTCAAACAATCTTTCCCCTTCTGTCTTATTTAGTTCTGAATAAAGTGGTTCTGTAAACAAGATACAATGTAAATATGTCTACAGAAATACTGATTATGATTTTAATTCAATATCTAATTATTAAAGCTTGGATATTTGAAAGGAATGCAATGTCAGATTTCAAGTTGTTTCGAGTGTACAGTCATTGGGGAGACATATAGTAACTCTCGGTACATGAATTAAGAAAACAGAGGAGTAAAAATTTAAAAAAAAGTGACATGGCATGCACATTCTCAGTGTAAGATATACCTAGTCTTCCAACATCTGCTAAGTTTGAGTAGTTGTTGTCTTCTCCAGAAACATCGAAACTGGGTTCATCTTTCTTTGTACGTCTGCAAGATTGAAAAGAATTAAGAGCTGCGTCATGAGTAAATCAGATTTGCATTCAAACTTGTCAAAGTCGGCTTGTATGTGGTTTTTGAACGGCTTATTACTGTATACGGAAAGACATTTCTTCAAAATTTTACACCATTGACTTGAAAAGTACCGCTGTTCTGGTCATTTAAGTTATCTTTATACAAAGTATATAAGTATGGTGTCGTCAACACCAAAATAGGTGTACTATAGTATGTTGACGTCAATTAATTATTTCTTCGTTTATTCAACGTTTTACGTTCATAAACAATTAAGTTGTATTTGCAATTCTGAACCTTGGAAGAGGTAAAACGAGACAAAAAACCGATCTCAGTCTTTCTATAATCGTTATTTTATTCTTACGTAGATATTTGAAATACCTTTTCCTCATGAAGAAGAACCCAACCAGTATTCCATAAATAAGAACAACAAAGCCAGCAACTCCTCCAACTGCTGGTTCAATAATGCTCATAGCAGTACTCGCTGTAGCAAAAAAAATTAAATTATACGAGTATACATTTTGGATATGTTATAGTTAGTATATTTGCTTGCTTTCTTCATGATGTTGGCCATCTTGGATTTCTGCAATTGAATATTTTTTATACATTTTTGCGCTATATAAATGATTTGTATTTGTATTTCTGCCGACTCTTACATTTTTGTTAAAAATAAACTTCCGTTTCATATTGAAGAGATACCAACAAAACTGTTTATGTATGGACCTTAATGATTAAAACTCAGTGTGGCTGTACGGTTGTCTAAACTTGAATGTATTTGTACAATATTTAGCGCACATTAACTACAGTAAAGTTTCCCTATTAAAACCACGTGACATTAAATGTGCTCTCGGTATTAAGATCAAATATTTCAGAACAAAAAAGTAAATTTCTTAGTACAAAGGTCTTGATAATAAGACCGATTCAGTTATACCACCACTTTTCAGTGGTCAGAAGGGTGGTCATAATACGGGAACTTAACTTCTTTTTTTTCATTACATGCAAGATAAAGACTAAAATGTTGATGCTACTTCTTAAACTTGTATTTTGAGAGTACTTTGTTTTTCACAATCTTTAAATTAACATTTCAAGAAAGTACATTAATTAAACTTACAAATATATGTATGTGTGCGATACTAAAAGTTCTTAATTTTGGAAATAAAATATTGTCATATTTTTCAAAACATATATAAAAGTTTCTTAACATTTCCGTTGTAACTTTAAGTACTTTTTGACACTTGCTACCGTATAATTATAAAGTTTTTAACGATTGCAAACAATTTAAACGGCCTCGGCTGCGTTAAAATAATAGCGGCTATTAAATCCCATATATACCGTAGCAAGCATAAAAGAGACCATACAACGAGCTTATCATGTACTTAAAAACTATTTTTTCATGTTTTATTCATACCTTGGGAACAAGTCTTGCCTTCGTAACCATCAACACAGCCAATTGAACATTGACCATCTTGATGACATTTACTGCCTGCGCAGTTACTATGGCAACTACTTCCACATGCTTGTCCGTGATATCCGACTTGACACCCAAACAAGCAATGACCAGATTTAGCATCACAACTGCTTGTGGCCACTTTTTGTTCACATGTTGCTGAGCAATTTGAATCGCAAAATGTCCCATGCATACCAAGTTTACAGCTTACACA
>JAUMHA010351458.1:0-14076 GCA_032359765.1 Saxidomus gigantea | reverse complement strand
ATGTTACTACGAACTTCTTCAGTTTATAAAGCAGTCTTTTGGGGGTATTAATCACATTTAGTGATAGCTCTAGTTTATGTTGGTGCCAGAAAGTCGTTTTTCATCCTTGTTTAAATAAGACATTCATCTATCTCGCACTAAGTGGAAAAAGTGTTTTGTGAAGTTGTAAATCTAACGTCTTGTCTGGTATATTTGACGCTTCAAGCCTTTGTGAATGCGCCGACAGTTAATTTCCTTTGATAAACACCGCACAGACAACCAGCTTAGGAGAAAGATAGGAATTCCGGTAAATTAATCGCACAATTCCGTGAGAGTGCTCAGAAACCTATTCAGAACCTCTTGAAACAAAAAAATCGTTGTTATTATCCCGCGGGTCACATTATGTTCGTAGCTTAGATGCTTTATCAGAACTGCTTTAATGCAAAAGAATCTTTCTTTAGAAGAAGTAATGCGCTAGTAAAGTTACCCTGCGAATTCTAGACAAAATTATCTCATATCTGATTTCCTTCCGTGAGACTTGAAACACAAAATTCAGTTTAACGTCTTGAAACATTGGCGAAAAACTAGTTTCTTGAAAAGGACAATGATTGTTGCCATAATGCATAAAATACTTTAATTGACTTCAGGAGAGACGTTGGCAGTTAGTGGTCTAAAATAACCCATTTGTTGATACTTAAAGGTGTCATACCCTATAACTGATCTCGACTAAATAACCTCTAACACATAAATATTAGAATCTTTGATAGTATTATAACTTAACCTTAAAGTTTCAGCTATGAGTTGTTGTTGTACAATTGATGGGTGGATGCGATTTATTACAGAATGCCTCTATAATGAGTTATTGAAGTAAAATGAGGCATTTTTCGCTAAAAGTGCATTTATTTATCATTTTACGTTCATTGAACACATAATCCATGTTTCGATAATATAATCTGCTAGATGTAGGGAGTGCCTGTTTAAACTATTTCAGCATGCAAGGCACGTTTATTTAGCATTTCGCAACGATTTTATCATGTAAACAGCGGTAGCAAGATTTCGTCAAAGACGCATGTCTGGAGTATAACTTCTGATTTTGAAAGAATTGCGTCAAAAGTAGAACTATTTTCAAAGGAATATTTACATGGTCGGAAAGCAAAATGAAATTACTATTTACTATTTATTAGTTTATGATTTGGCTTTGTAGACCGATCCTCGGCAATGAAATCTGCGTCTGTTTGAGATGCGTCAAAATGAGATCGTGATTTCTTAAGTTAATATACGTAAAATGGGTTTTTGTCAAAGAGAGGAAACACATATTTAAGAGGAAACCTTTTTTTTTGTAGAGGAGGAGTTGTTTTTGGATCCAAGGTGCATCAAAACCCTTAGTGTTTGTTACTTTTTATAATTTGGTAGCGTATAATTTCCAATTTACAGATATACTTTACAAGCATTTTTTACTTTACAAGCATCTTTACTGGAGCCATCTTATTTGACTATTTATTCTATAATAATGTTATTTTCAGAGAGTTTGGAAAACTACATTTTTTATCAACATCTGAGAGCATGCAGGTGTAATTGGAAAATTTCTACTAAGATATACAACAAGAGATACCATTTTTAATTCAAATTGAGGCGATGTACCCCGTGCTACATTATACAGAGTCTACCCATGTCACTACATGTTAGACCAAAACTTGACTAAAAAGTTATCACAAGAACATGATCGCTATTTACCAAATTTTACAACATATCCTCAGATCTTCTGAATAAATACAGTATCATCCTGAAACATGACTTATATCTTTGCTTAGTTTAATTAATATAATTGAAAGTATGTTTAAACAAGAGGATCAAAGTGGCCCAATATCGCTCACCAGATAAAGAACTACTTTGCTCTTTTTTTTCACCCAGGCGACCCATATTTATACTTGACCTAGAAGTTATTTAGAGAAATATTCTGAACAATTTTTCATAATAATTATGTAATAATGCAGCCTCTATAATAGTGTTTTCAAGATTTGTCTAACTTATTAAGACAAACATGCTGACCAGTTCTGATAATGAATGGATGCTAAATGTTGCTCTATTGAATGTTTACAAAGTTTTTCTTTAATATAACCGTGTTACATATTTTTCAACACCAGGTTACCTACATTCTTATTTGAATTAAAAATCACAACGACAAATATTCTGAGTAATTTTCATGATAACTGGGTACTGAATATGGCCTGTAGAATGTGAACAATGTTCTTTAATCTGACTGTGTGGCCCAAAGCGACTTATGTTAAATCATTGACATGAACATTCTGACCAGTGTTCATGGAAATTGGATAATATATGTGGACTATAGAGTGCTTACAAGGTTTCACTTACATTTTCCCTCCCATTTCCAGAAAAAATAGACCCTATAACAAACTGCAAAATACCTGTTAGGAAAAGAAAAATATTAAATATCAATAACAATACCTGGGATAACTGGCTAGAACACATATTCAACTTACCAATGTGAGTTAAATATAATTATTTGTGATGGCTGCTTAGATCTTTTACATTCTGTTATTCAATGTACGTTAAATTTCGAATCAAACTGTATATCTGACAGTCCAATGATACCAGGATCTCGCTGCAATCGGTAGTGTATGCTGCCAATTTTAACTCATAAACCACAGTGTACAATTGCTATCAGCTGTTAAACCTTCACCCCAAATGTTAACAGTCTAGTATGCTACGCAGATAAAGTAATGAATGTTGCAGATAACCAGATAAAACAATAACTGCCTACAGCCGGAAAGACAATACTGTATTTAACAAGGAGTTCGTGACGGTCACGTGACTCCTTGTTTTAGTAGGCAATTTTGAACACAACTCAGCGTTTGCCCCGCCATAGGCTTCCCCTTTCGCAAAGTAGATCGTCCTTTGCTGAAACGCGTTGGGACCGTGTTTGCGAACTCGGCTTAAAAATGGGTCATTTCCGTTGCTTTATATATGTGTTCATGCTGTAAATCATTGTAATACTAAAGGAGGCAAAAATCATAATAAATTAATTACTACGTACGCCATCAGGCAGTCATGTACGCTTAATCAATTGATCCGCCAGTACATAAAGCTAGCGTTTACATATCAGCGACTGTGTAAACATAACTCATTCTGCAATTATAGAGCAACAAGCAATACGAACTTTAAAAAGTATGTCCCTCACTCCAATACCAGCTAGTTATACTTTTAAAAAGATAAACGGTGTATACATGTACATTTGTTTACATAAACATCGTTTCGAGGAAAGTTATGAATATGCAGTCTATCTTTAGTCAAAACATTCGTTTTTCATTCACAACGCGTTCATTCATAAAATTTGAATGGTGCAAATCGATTAAAAATGGTAAGAGAACACTAAATATTTTGTGTAGCCTACAAAAGTTTTAAAGTATTATAGGCTCTAAGAATAAGCCTTAGTTTAATATTTATCTTTTGAAAGTTTCTTAAAGTTAATTAAAGTGTAAGTCTAATAGACTACTAACAATGGTGGTTATCTCTCCCTACCAATACAAAATTTGATGAAATGAAACTGTTGGGTGCGAACTGCCGATGTGAATATGAGTTTGAATAAATTAATGTAAATTTTCTTTAAGATTTTTTTAACGAAATACTTTCAAAAATAGGCTGAATCTTTTAGGTCAAAATATACATTCATGTACAACAAAATGTATTTCCACATATTCTTTTTTTTTTTAGGTTATTTCGTTTGGCATCAGTTATAGAGTATGTCCCTTTCAGCTAGTTTCCCTTACATCGTCCTAGAAAGTTCCAGTACCAGGCTCCGAATCTTCGCAAGCCACTGCGAACTTCCCTACTTAAAGAGACAAACGTCGGCGGTTACAGTGACTTCAAGTCAGCTTCTCCAACCACTAGACCACTGAGGCGGACCTGGTCGGACATCATTATGAAAGTAATAACCTGTATTACATGTTGTATGATGTAAGCATATATCCCTTACGGAAAAAAATGCAGCACAACTTAAACTTTAGGTTTCATGAAAATTTTGTGAAATAATAGACGAGCAAGTCGTGTCACGTATTCCTAAAGGATATGTCATAAACACAGCTGGTTACATACAGTTTAAAAGCACTCTATTTTACTTTGTCAAGAAGTATCAAGCAAAACTATGCAACATGTGGTGTTATCAATAAATTGCAGGTCTGTGATTAAAATAAACGAATGGTTACCAAATTCCAGTACAGTTAGCGAAGTATTGACACAAATGATCACTCATTGTCTGTAAGAAAATTCCCCTTCTGCCCAATTTTGCAATTCTGGCTCCTTGTTGTCAGCACTTTCAGTGCTTTGATTTTGTTTATGTGAATGAAGTGCAAACGGTATTGGTCTATAAATTATAATTTTCGTTTCGGACATGAGTAACTGAAGAGAATGTAAACGGTAATCTATTGAAATGTACACATTTCTTTGGCTACGAGTGTGCTTTTCATTTCAAATTTGATGTAAGAGTCACTGTCGTACACTTATGTTAGAAATTTAATAAAAAAGGGGTTGATTTATCTACTCTAATTTTGTGTTAGACAAAGTCCAGGAAAGATTAAGGCTAGCATTCTTTAATCCTGCTTATCAACATTTTCGGTTATGTATTGGTAAAAGTACAAAGTATGGGTAACATCAGTGAGAAGCTATTTCAAAATTAGACTGATTACAGCACAATTCCAAAATAACAGATCCTTAATTACAAGTTTGAGACATAAATCTCTTGAATGTATTGCATGACACCCCCGTGTTGAATAGTTAACAACTGAATAAAGTATTTTCAAAATCATCAGTATACGTCAAGATACAGCCTGAAGTTTTACATTCTGTTAGGCATTCTATTAGTATATCGGTTGCGAAGCAACATCCGTGTCGGACATGTTTAAAATGCGGCTGACATTACGGTCTTATTGCGGTACTATAACGGAAAGCACAGCCTAGCGGAAATGTGTTTTGTTATCATATTGTTTATATAGCGTGAAACAACTTATATAGTAATGTTAGTGTGATGTAAAGTTAGATTTTATGAATAGATTTAGTTAAAACTGCTTGTCTGCGATACAAAGGGATAATATAAAATGTAATGTATATGCTGTTTGTCTTATATTTCAAATGATCATGAACGAATCCGTCTCTGCAAATCCTGTAAAACATTCGCTCATTTCAAGTAGATAATAGTGTATGAAAAACTATCTAGTCACTTTACGGAGAGCTGTTAAAATGAAAACAAAAACACATCTTTGGCGGCGTATTTTATGTCTGCTTTACAGTTTCGTCTTGTGGCATAACCTGTATGAAACAACAGACACTAAATGCATAAATTTGTTTTGATTGTACAATGCCACATTTCTCAAATATGTGAATAACTGTACGATATAAGCCATAAGAGTAAACTGCCGAGAGGAGATGAAAGTTTTAAACAGAGTTAAAACAGTACAAGTGTTTACAAAACTTGCCAAATGTTGATCACAAAAGAAACACTACACGCGTTGTTATACTAACATTAACTGTTAATATTATACTACATCATCTAACCTTTACAAATATTTATGCAGATGTTCGTGAAAAATGTAATACATAATGTGCTAACTTCTTTAAGGCCACACCAAATTGGTTAGTTGATCATTAGGTTTTCTGCAATACATCTTAAACGGAAGAGTAAACAAACTAATATTCATTTCATGGAATTAGCTCCGATCAATAATTACTGTATTTCTTTTTAATATACATGTATAATTCAAAAAACAAAAGGTTCCCATAGCCTCTAAAACCAAATATAACTAGAATTAGGTGAGTTAAAGTAATTATTTCAAGGAAACTGACCGCTATTTCTTTGCATGGGTTTGATGAGAATTAAAGCGAGCGAATCCAATGACCAACTAGCTTAATGCAATGAATTCACTAGTCGTTTTACAGCCAGTAAATAACACGGCTAGACTTACTATTTATTTATATGTTTCTCTTTGCGTTTTTCTTTGTATTTCCACACTTTTCTGATAATAACGGTATTATTGTTGGGTTGGTATAGGTTATTGTGTCTTTATCTAAACGCAAAAATGATTACCACTTTTGTGCCCAGACAAATATGGATTGTCGAGCTTTCGAATCAGACTTAAAAGGTTATTATGAGCAAGGCAAACGCAAACGTTATTCATCAAATCAAATCCACTACGGCAGCCAACAATGAATTTGAAAGATAGATTTTCGATCAACCTGACATGTATTGCTACATCTGGCCTGAACTCGGGAATGTTAATGTTGATTCAATTACACAAAATCCACATAGCCTGAACAGGCGAATGTGTCATAATTGGTATTTAGCTGTGTAAAGGCTTTAATAAGCCGACTGTTCAGAAGCCTCATTAACCCCGACTCCTTAGCAAACCGTGACGTACCCTAACAACGTATGACTTCCTTAACCACTAGAGACTTCCTTAACAACAACGTAGTCCCCTAGCAACAAGTGACTTTCTTAACAACGTGCGGATTCCCCTAGGAACAAGTGTCTTCCTGCTAGATTCTCCTTGCATCAAGTGATTTCATTAGCAATCATACACTTCCTTAGTAACAACTTTGTGCCCTAGCTTCCTCTGAGTTTCCATAGCAACCGGTGACTACCTCGGGAACCTTTAAGATCCTCTTGCAACCAAAACCTTCCTAAGCGACCAATGACGCCAATTTTTGCAATCAACTGTCTCCGAAAAACAACCATGCATAAACTTCACTGCGGTATTGTCTTTAATGTTATAAAAATGTGGATTATATAATGTCTGTTGTTTCACATGTAAGACGAATAGTGCTAGATAGTATACATACTTCGTTTTTATGAAATAATTATCGTCAAGCCCGTAAGCGAGGCAAATGTTTGCTAACAATCACATACATGTTTGCATTTCGTTTTTTGGTAAAGCTGCTTGTTCAAGAACTTTTAAAATAGTAGCTTAAGCTGCCATATTAAAAGGTTGAAACATAACCAGTCACAAAACATGTCCAAATGTGCATGCTTGCGCAGAAAACCACAATGTATACATGTAATTCACTAGTTTTGTTATGGCGAGTAACGTAAACCCGATGCTATAAAACTCAATGTTGTTACAAGTTGGCTGATTACCGTACACGGGTGTTAAAATCTTAAGTAATAAAGACTTGCAAATTCATTGGATAATCGGTGCGATTTTGAGTATTTGAAATTTTTCATACGGTATTATCATATTAAATGTGCATTACATAGTAACTTTTTGTATCCAACAAATATACATTCTATATGTCATTTAATTGGCTGTTAAAAGGTAACCAACGTCCAATCAAAAGCGAGTCCAAAATCCTTAATTGTCCGTTGTTAGAGACAAAAAAGTTGATTACTTTCGCATAACATGATCAAATTTAAGCGAACCATTTTAGACAAAATCTCTGGAATCTTTTGTCATATAATCGTTTAATGGGTGTTCCATGATGCATCGTTAGATGCAAAAATGATGATCAAGGGTTAACAGAAAATGGGGAAAGTTTCGACCAAGTGAGATAGGGGTTAAAACAAAATAGGATAACCTTTCAAAATTTCTATTATTTATATATTATTTGATGTTATTTAGCTCGACGCCAGTTATAGGCTATGTCTCTTTAAGATGTTTTTTCACAGCTGCATGAATGGAATTAAAGCTGCTCGCTCTCAGATTTTTGTAAAAAAATAAAGTTCTTCACACTGTATATAAATAACGTATTTTAGAACATATATTCATATAAAAAGTATCCAGTATAAATTCCTGTCACGTTTATCTCTAAATTTCAAATAATACGCTACCAAATTCAATTCCAATATAAACATGTAGTGTAGCGGTGCCGTGTAACCGACATTCTCAATCGATTTCTGCAAATTCCTACCTAGATTTTTGCTTACATTTTGATTCTTGCCTTTAATTTTATATTGATGTGTAAGTATGTCAATTTAAAAAAAAAAAATTCAACGGTAACTGAGAGCGAGCAGCTTTAAAGCGTAGTAAGAATGCACCTTTTAGTTACATTGTACATCGTAGACGAAGTTAAAACAGTGCCATTTTACTGGAAGAAAATCACAGAACTGTCGAATTTGCAACGAATAAGACAACAATACTAGTCTATTACCCGGCGTTATTGTAGACAACAATACTAGTCTATTACCCGGCGTTATTGTAGACAACAATACTAGTCTATTACCCGGCGTTATTGTATGGGTAGTTACGCTAGACAACATACCTATTCGCAAGGGTTCTCGTTCGTGGTTTCAAAAGGTACCAGTATTATTGGTGCCCGTTTTGGTTAATTAATGCAGTCGCAGGGTATAAGTATTATTGGTTCCCATTCTATCTAATTCTTACAAGTACATTCATTAAGTTGCATTCGTTTATATGCTTACTGCTATTGATTATGCATAAATATATACACAAACACAGTAGTCAATGAAAGTAAACATTTTCACGTAATCATATAGCGTATACACATAGACACTTAGTATTAATACGAATGTACTTATCAGTTTAACGTATGCACTTATCATTAACCAATGAATGGAAAGCAACAAAAAATACACGAAGCAGTAGGCACAAATCAATTGCACATAGGCACTTGTCATTTAGACGAACACAGTTGTCAGTTACATGGACAGAATATTTTACTTATATACAATGTACCCTCCCATAAATATCACTCTTCAAAGTGACCATCATAATTTTAAGAGGAACAGTAACTACTGGTTTATAACACGTGAACAAAATGAAACAAAAGGCCGATTTATTTATACTACTTTATTTATTCTCGATTGCGAAACAAGCTCTTACAACTTAGATTAATCGCTCTCGAGACTCATTCCAGATGGAATCAACCTCGAAGTGAGAGAGGCAATGTGGAATTATTTGTGTCTTGCCTAAGGACACTACCGACATGGCGATGATAGGAATCGAATCCGGGGCCCTTCGATCCTGAGGCGAACGCGCTACCATTTCGCCATCGTCTACATGTTGCAGGCAGCCTTCTGCGCAAGTTTGATGAAAGTTGAATGAAAATTGTGACCTGTAGAGTTTTATCAAGGAAAAGCTTACAGAGATCACGATGACCTTGACCTTTGAGCCACTGATCCCAAAACACTGCAATGCTAGATTCCCCTGCTGAAAAAACTCATTGGAAAACCATGGTAAAACTATGATCGCAATACGGTTCAAGCGCAAGGTCTGAGACCAGGTTCTAGCTGTGCTTAATATACATTTTGACCATAGTTGAATATGGTTCGACTAGTTATGGCCAATGGTACATGGAAACACAAAACTATAAACTAACTTGTTTCAACCATGGTCATAATAAATCTTTAAACATCAACACCTACTCATTGACCATAATTGTACCTGTACCAAATTATTTGCATTGTTTGGTATCTCATTTGCTGACTAAATAAAAGGTAATGTTTGAAAAACGTTTCAACAGGTTCAAATGTAATTAGAAATGCCTTATTCAAATATAATTAGAAATGCCTTATTCAAATGTAGTTAGAAATGCCTTATTCAAATGTAATTAGAAATGCCTTATTCAAATATAATTAGAAATGCCTTATTCAAATGTAGTTAGAAATGCCTTATTCAAATGTAATTAGAAATGCCTTATTCAAATGTAATTAGAAATGCCTTAGTCTCGCCAAATGTGCCAAATTGACCCCAGATTAAACAAAATTTTCGTCATCCGGGACGAACATGTATTCGTCCTTAATTTTAAGTATTATATACAATGTACCTTTCACTGTTCAAATAAAAAGTTCGTGCAAAAAAATACCCTTAAAACTTAGCTACGGAAAATGTCCGATCTAGATATTATAGACTTATTTTTTGTTGAGATTTAAGATTTCTTTTTTGTATCAGATTTCGTTCGATATTACATTTGTTTTTACAAAAGAGAAAAAGTTTATAGCAATTTCGTGTTCTGCCGCAAAGTAATTTGGACAGATATCAACAGTTTTAATATACTGTTGAACTGTAAGATCTCTTTCAGTCTGGTTATATTTCGTTCCGATGCTTTACAAATAATAAAAGATATGGTGCACTTTCATATCTCTGTGGCAAAGCAAATCAAATCAAATCAAATCAAATCAAATCAACGATATTTTGTGACAAATGAGCATTGCATCGGCTTCAATATTTTCCGTGATATCAAGCACTATAACGCTAAACTGATATTAAAAATCGATGAGACAATTTTACTACTGTAACAGTCCAATCGAATATGACAACATGTTGAAGCCAGAATTGAATAACAGATGACTGTTCAGATCAAACACATGTTGGAAAACCTTTGACTTTCTTCCTATCCATAGATTCGAAGTTCAGCAACAATAATTTATACTCTAACACTTAATATTTTAAAGGGGCACTCCCTACATCTAGCAGTTATATTCTCGAAACATAGAGTATGTGTTTAAAGCTGCTCACTCTCAGATTTTGGTAAAAACAAATAAAGTTCTTCAAACTGTATGTAAATAACGTATTTATGAACAAATAGTCATATAAAAAGGCTCCAGTATAAACATTTCTGTCACGTGTACCTCTAAATTTCAAATAATACGCTACCAAATTCAAAAGCGTTGAAAATTCAAAGTCCTATACTATTTACAACTCAGTATCTTGAATTTTCAACAAAGTCTCTTAATTATTCAACAACTATCTTGAACTTTCAACTTAGGAAGTTGAATTTTCAACATTGTATGTTGAACTTTCAACATAGTCATCAACTTAAAATAATACAAAGAGGCACTATTGGGCTTCCGTATATATCCGACGTCTTTTTGCCTTTTTTTATCATTTTAAACATGCATAAAACGACTGGAAATTTCTAGAGAAATTATTGGAAAGTGTCTGTGGTACTTTTGAAATTCATCTTTCATCTTTAGTTCTAACATGCAGGTCTGATTAAATTATAGACTTCTTTGATTTTATTCGATAGCTTTATTATCTTAGACATACATGGCTTATGAAATCCATTTGTGCTCTTATATATACACTTTTTGTACGTAGTTATCTATTTGGTCTGAGTTATTTTGTCTCGGTTTCCAATTTGAAGATCAGTAACGCAGCTCTTGTGTTTAATGTACAGAAAATCATGGCTCCTTGGATATTTATGTAAATGACTAAAAACAATTCGTTGTAAATGTATTTTTAACATGTAAAGATAGTTAGCATTGACAAATTTTCCATAGAACCGGGGACTGTATGCTGTCAAAGCGGATAGATAACATGCCAGGGTATGTCTACAAAATGATATTGTAATTACGTTCCGAAATAAGGGCGACATAATAGCAAAGTGTCAGTCCAAAAGTCTAAAAGAACATTTGATGAGCGCAAATCACTTTAGAAAGACACGAGAACTACTTCGTAACAAACCGTATGTTAGACGGGTTTGGACAACTGCTAAGATTAACCAAGATTACCAGATAGTACAACATTCAATATTCGTAGGTGGAATTGATCCTGACCTAAACTAAACATATCTTTTACAAGATAAGAAACTTTATTTAAGCTGCTCGCTCTCAGATTTTGGTAAAAAAATAAAGTTCTTCACACTGTATGTGAATAACGTATTTTAGAATATATAGTCATATAAAAAAGCTCCAGTAAAAAATCATGTCACGTTTATCTCTAAATTAAAAAAAAATAAGCTACCAAATTCAAAAGCGTTGCAAACGCTTTCGAAATTCCAAAATAAATATATAGTGTAGCGGTGTCGTGTAACCGACATCTTCAATCGATTTCTGCAAATTCCTACTTAGATTTTTGCTTTTATTTTGATTCTAGCCTTTAGTTTTATATTTATGTATAAGTACGTCAATTTTAAAAATAAATTTCAGTGGTAACTGAGAGCGAGCAGCTTTAAAGGATTTTGAAATAACACAAATGCTCAGCACATTAAGACAACGTGTTTCATTCTATACCCATGTCCCTTTCTCAAAGTTCAAGATCACACTTAAGAGTTAGAATATAAAAGAATCCTATTTATATGCATACATTCGTGTCCGGACTTTATTTTGCATTGAAGGATTTTAAAAATAACTTGGCACAAATGTTGAGCACATCAAGACGACGTGTCGCGTGCAAGACCTACGTCCCTACCTCAAAGGTCAAGGTCACACTTAGTGTTTAAAGGTAATAGAATTCTGTATTAATGCACACATTCGTGTCCGGACTGTAACTTTGTTACGAATTGATTGAATTTTGATTGAATTTTAAAAAATCTTGGCACAAATGTTCAGCACATCAAGACAATGTGTCGCGTGCAAGACCCACATCCATACATCAAAGGTCAAGGTCACACTTTGAGTTTAAAGGTAATGGAATACTGTATGCATGATAACTCTGTCATGCATGGAAGGATTTTAGAATTTAGAAAACTGTTGAGCACATGGAGAGGACACAGTATGTGAGACAAATCTTTCGGGGGCATTCGTCACTATTAGGGACAGCTCTTGTTCAATTTGGAAAATGTTAAACATTGTAATTGTCATTTATTGGCGGTCGAAAAGTTCCTAATTTCCGGTGAAAAGCGATTTTAATACTTAAACATATGACCGTGTTGTCAATTAGATCTTTACAATCAAAATATGTTTTGAAAGTTTGAAATTGCGCATGGCACTTTGCATACCGTTTGCAATTAGAATAAAAAGCAGATTTCAATCAGAATCAATGTGAAACTTTCACCTTTAAGCTGCTCGCTATTAGCTCTTGGTGAAAAAGGTTCTTCTATGTGAAATTAACTTATTTTAAGGTGAATCATCAATAAGTAGCCAGGAAAATATTATCCAAAGTATTTATGTTTTCGAAACTAATTTTCAAAGCGTTGCAAACGCGTTTAAAATCCCAATATAATCATATAGTGTTTAGACATTTTCAACAGATATTCTAAAATTGCTTTCATATTGAATTTCACATGTGTTGTTGATTCTAGCTTTAATTTTTACATTTTATGTTTTAAAGAGACACTCCCTATATCTATACTATTTGGATTATATTCTTCAAACATAGATTATGTGTTCAATGAACGATAATGATAAGTAAATACAAATTCAAAGAAGAACCTATTGCGAAAAAAGTAAGGTGGTTATTTATTCGACATCAGTTATAGGGTATGTTCCTTATATATACTAATATCGTTTTTGAATTGTTGTTTCACCGGAAACTGTATAGAAGCAGCTTCATGTCAGATAAATTACGAAGTAAAACAAAATAAACATTGTGCAGCTGTCGCATATATTGAGTACATCAAAGTATTATAGAAATATTCGTCTGTCCAATTTTAAATGCATATTGGCTGAAGACATCTTGCGCAGCTTAAGGCATTACTGCTTCGAGTTTTCATTTATCGTATAAAACAGCGAAACTCTGACATTAAAGTGGCAGTTCATGGTCTTGGGAGTGTCCGCGCTTTAATACAGACAAATCAAGGAGAAATATCTCATAGTTTGACATCAGGTCTTAGATCTATGAACATAAGAAGAGGTGAAAGGGAGGAGACTCTAGAAACCATCAGGGTTTTTTCTCTTTTTTACAGAGAGGTGAACTTATTTCTGATTCAGGGTCAGATCCTCTGGAACTGATGACTCGATCTGAATTACTTTATCCTTCAACAAAGAAACAAATGGGTCAATTTTTTTTTCAGGATTGCACCACCTTACCATAAACCTTACGTTATTCAGGGACTTCAAAATGTCTCAAAATATTTGAAAATAACATGTTTTATATTCTGCCTAGCTAACTGTCTTGCAAAACAGTGAATCACGCAGCTGTTAAATACTTATCAAGCACAATTTTACTTTTCACAGGAATTTGTGAAAAGGAGAGATATATCTGTTAAAAGAAAGATATCTCCTAATTTACGAAGATATCTCTGAATTTTAAAGATATCTCCCCTATTTTAGGAGATTTAGCAGCAACTATTATACATTTTCAGCAGAACAGAAAGAGCAACACCACACTAGAGTTATCACTAAATGTGATTAATACCCCCGAAAGACTGCTTTATAAACTGAGGAAGTTCGTAGTAACATAATACCTTGCA
>JAUMHA010351348.1:0-14077 GCA_032359765.1 Saxidomus gigantea | reverse complement strand
TATGGTCACATTCCGCTAGCAGGAGTAAGGTTATATCCTTTTTCAAGGTTGGGTCAATAAATAGGTATTTTAAAATTTACGACTTAAACAATTAATACCAACTCTATTTTTTACTTTTAAAATAACACTTCATTGCCCTATCACACTCATTCAAGCGCTCTGTAAATTTTGCAAACTCTCAATAAACTGTAACGTATGTCTGTATCAATAAAATTCTCCGGTGTTCTAATGTTTGTAAAAATATTGTCAGTTAGACCAGTCGTTGTATTGTCTGTTTTATCTATTAAGTAAATGTTCGTTTTCAAATGCATTCGTAGCGCGTTCTGACTGTTTAAAGTTTGATAGAATAAGGAGTACGACGTTTCTTATCATAAAGTCTCTGACTTTTCAGGAGTATCTGCGGCAGATAAGCAAGTGATTCTTGATGTCCATAACCAACATAGAAGAACAGTGTCTCCTAATGCTACAAATATGTTGAAGTTGGTAAGTACAAATCCTCCCTTAAACCGTGCTTGCCTATAACAATATAATTCTATGCTAAATATATGAGTATGAATATCTGTATAATTGTATTTATACGTATGCCTTTGAAGGTATGCATAATAATGACACGGTATGTGCCTAAACCTATGAAAAAGTGTAAATGTCTTTGTGTATGTGCCTATAAAGTGCTTAATGCATATGTGTATGCCTTACCTACATGTGTACGATTATAACATAGTGTATAGCAGTGCTCTCTGTTTTCCAAATAATTTGTTAATGGTGCAAATTACGGATAAGATGTGTTGGTTGTCTAATATGTGGAGCGGATAGCATGTGCGCAAGTTACATTTTCATGTTTTGTTTTAAATTTTATCAATATTTCTATTTCAGTCGTGGGATGATGGCATTGCTCAAATAGCACAGGGATGGACTAGTACATGTCCGAGTTTGCATGATGCTGGTGCTCAGAGAAAAGACTATGGTATGTTTCTTATAATTTTAAGAATAATTGCAATCTGTAGCCAAATCAGAAAGATATGCTTTTGTGGTACACGCAGTAAAAGTAATTGTATTTGAAGTATTCTTCTTTTCGTGTCCATGTCCATTACTTGTTTCTTTCTGTTATGAAGCTATATTTAAAATTTCTCGTTTTTGTAGTATAAAGATGTGTTTTTGAAGTTTCAAGCTGTATTAACTATTCTGTCGTTTTTGTAGTATCGGTAAATTAAATATTTTTTGTAGTACTTAGCTACTAGTATATTTAATAATGTAGTATCAAACTATATATATCGGGTCAACAAAAAAAATATTCTTGGCGAAAGATGAAATACGTGAAGTAAGTACTTACCACAGAACAATCAGTTCCCCAAGTATAAGAAAATGCATGAGACATCGTACTTTTATCAAAGGATAACACAACACATATACATAATGTAAACACATCACAAAGAACAGAGCAAACACACGTATTTAGATAGATAATAGTTTGAGTCCGAGGTAGTCACTTTCCAGAAATATTGGGTACACGTAACTGGGAAGGCTATAAGCATTATCTGAAGAACTGGAGTGTAATTGTAACGTTTTGATTTGATGAGAATTTTATCAAGGTCCGTCCAAAAGAGCACTTATGTTAGCTTGATATCTGGATGAGACCCTTTATCTACACGTAATTGTAACGTGGCACATGTGCAGATATATAAGCTGCGATAGTAGACGGAAATGTCGATCGTTTGTTGGTGGTTATCTCAAATATAACTCTTTCCTTACCAGCCATCAACCACACTAGTGTATCCCATTTATTGTGTATCTTGAATAACAAGATGTGCAATTTATTAACAAAACAGAAAGAAAAACACAAAACGTTTCAAAACACGGTTTATTCATAACACCAGGACTGTATAAAATACAGTTCTTGCAATTTCTTGTGCATACATGTACTTACGAAATATGAAAATATCTTGAATATATTTAAGATAAAGTAAGAAGTTACTGTACTTGTTGTTGTTAGTAGTAGTAGTAGTAGTAGTAGCAGCAGCAGCAGCAGCAGCAGCAGCAGCAGCATCAGCAGCAGTAGTAGTAGTAGTTGTTGTTGTTATAGTAGTAGTGCTAAATTACAACTAATGTTATTTTCATGTAATCGGATAAGAGACGACATTTACTAAGTAACATCTAACATTAATCGAAGCTGCCGCAATAGTTACGTGAATCTATTCCGCACTCTTCATATATATTCGGAACATGCTGTCTTTTGTAGAGCGTTATGAAACTCTTGGTCAGAACATGGCAGGTGGCTACAGCAGCTGGACAAGTGTTGTCAATGGCTGGGCAAGTGAAGTCCAATACTACAGTTACGAAAATAATAACAGTACTGTAGCGGGTGAAGCAGTGGGACACTACACTCAGGTAGGTTTTCACATGTATCGCACAGCTAACATAATGTATGTAATCACTGAAAAACAAAAATCAGAAATTAAAAACCGACTGGTTACGAAACATGTATCTTGTGTCGTAAGACAATGTCCTTTTTCAAAAACATTCAATGGACCGAAAAGTTAGTAGATATCCCAATTTTTACTTAAAAGAATTGTTTTTACAGTAGTTTATAGAATCACAAGCAGACTTCTCTACCCTTCTTTATGTTTCTTTCCGCAATTAAAGGGAAACTCTCTACATCTAGCAGATTATGATATTCCCTAAGATTTAGAATGTGTTCAATGAACATAAAATGATATATAAATATATCTATATAAATGTTGCCTCTTCTTGTATTAGGTTGTGTGGGCTGATTCGTTTAAGATTGGCTGTGGATATGCTAAATGTGGCACAGCAAAATACTATGTCTGCAACTATGGCCCAGCGTAAGATGTTCTTCTTAAATTTCATAAATGTTTTCCTAGCATCCTTTCATTTTTGTCTGGGATACTCTTGAACCGAGAGCCCGTCTGCTTACAGTAACCGCCTATATGCAACGAAGGACTGATATGGTGTTACGTTCAAATCTACTGTAGACTTAGTAATATATTCCTGGATGACCGGAGCGTACCTTTAAGTCTTTAGCGGCTCCTTAAAGAGTTCGGTTTAGAGATTTGCCATTCTCAACATTTAATACCCAGTGGTTTATAGTGTCGGATATGTAACCCGGAAATGTCAGCTTTCAGACCAGACAATCGGTGAGCATATACTCAGTCTTCGCCTAGTATGTATCAAAAGCTTATTTAAAAAAATACTTTTGAAATGATTAGAAACAAATACAACCACTTCGAATAAAAAAGAAAACATATTTTTCTCATGCTAGATAATGAAAAATGTTTCTCATGAAACATATAGATATTTATCCATAGAATGTATAGTTTGTAATGTAACCTATTTCCTTGCACATGTGTATTTGATAAAATGAGTTTAAAAAATATTCCCCTGATTTTTTAAATTTCATTTTCAAAGAAAAAGAATAAGGCCTCCATGCAAATAATTTAAATGAAATTTGAAAATTAATGTAATGATTTTATTGAATCAAGGCATTACTAAATTGTTTGCTTTACTATTACTGTGTTTTTCATCCCTAAAATGGGGCATCTTTAAATCGCACTGTCCATCTGTCTGTCCGTCTATGTCCGTCTATGTCCGTCATTCCATTCTTTTTTCGTGTCTGTAACTTTGTCATGCATGAAGGAATTTCTAAATCGTATGGCACACATGTTTAACAAATGAAGATGACGGTTGCGTGCAAGACCCATGCCCCTACCTAAATGGTAAAGTTCACACGTCGGGTTTAAAGGTAACAAAATCCGGTATAAATGCACACATTCATGCACGGATTTTAAAAAAAATTGTTGAGCACGCGCAAGTTTAACCTCCGTACCTGGAATGTCAATGCCAAACTTAAAGGTCAAGGGTTTTAGAATCCTGTGTATATGCACATGTTTATATCCAGATTGTAACTCTGTAATTCATCGAAGGATTTTAAAATGAATTGGAAAAAATGATCAGGACATGGAGATGTAAAGTGTTGAGCGCAAGTTCCGGGTCCACACTTTAAAGGTCAAGGTCACGGACTGTGGGAAACCGCTTTGGGGGCATTCGTCACTTATGAGGGAAAGCTATTGTTTTCATTTCTATTCTAGATATATCTTGTAATTAATAGCGCTTTAAATTTTTATGTTGAAACTGTTATCTGTTTCATTACTTGTAGAGGGAATTACGAAGATCAGAAGCCATATGTCTCCGGAAACACGTGTGCAGACTGTTCTAGCTCTAGTAACAATGGACTGTGTGGTATAAATACTTCATTATACCCCCCGAACACAAAGTGTTAGGGGGTATACTGGATTCAGCTTGTCCGTCCGTCTGTCCGTCCGTCTATCTGTAGACGGAATCTTGTGGACACTTGATATCCAATACCCCTGGTCAGAATTTAATAATACTTCACACAAGTGATAAGTACAATACCTAGTTGTGCATGTCCAGGTTTCGGGTCTCTAGGTCAAAGGACAAGGTCACAGGGGCTCGAGATGGTAAAATCTTGTGGACGCTAAATCTCCAAAACCCTGGTCAGAATTTGACGATACTTCACATAAGATAAGTAAAATGCCTAGTCGTGCATGGTCCAGGTTTCGGGTCTCTAGATCAAAGGTCAAGGTCACAGGGGCTCGAGATGGTAAATAATATGCTTCGCTTATTAAATTTGTCACTTATTTGTAAAACCGTTTTAACGCACACGCTGCCATGCGTAAATCATACGTGTAAAAATGTTTCTTAACTCGATACCACCAATTTCTGAACTTTATATTAATCTAAAATGACGACAACTTTATTTGAGTTTTATAATTCACTTATTTTCAGACTGCGGAGGAATGGACTGTTACAGTGATGGAAAACGCGACTTCGACCGGAACCAATGTACGTGTACATGCAAATATGGTCTGATAGGAGACGACTGCCATGGTATGTATACCAATGTGTATAAATAACCATGCCAAATTTGCAGAGAAACCCACATTATATTATCACCAATGCCAGAAACAATTTAATACAAAAAAGAAAAGTAAGTTCTATAGCTTTACAAAAAGTTATGAAATTTTTGATGTTTATAATTTTCCGGGCAGTAATTGCCAGACCTACATTTTGGTACATAATTCCCGGAACAGAATGATTTGGACTTGTTTTATATAGATTTTTTTTTTTGGTAACAATGTACATATACATGCCTTTTTCAGTTGATTGTGCCAATGTGGAAGATGCATCTTACTGTCCATATTACCCAACCATTTGTACTTGGCCTAATTACAAATACTACTGTGCTTACAAATGCGGCTTTTGCAAAGGTAAGATATTAATTGTATTTATCATAATGTGTATCTTTAAAGTACTGTGGATTTATTACATTGAAAACTATTAAATATCGTACAAATTTATTCAAATTAAAAGTTCGAGAAATAAAAGTAGCGCAAGTATACATATTTCTTTTATTTCACCTGGTGCAAGTAATAGTCCTTATAATACATGTTCAAGCGATTTGAGTAATATTTCTTAATTTTTGTCTAGTTTGTGCACATCAAGTTTGATAACAACTTTCTACTAGTTCTGATTCCAGACTATTTGAAAAATAATAAAAGCAAACCATCTTATTTCAGCTTGATTACCAAATTTGAGAATGAAAGAAGAAGAAATGTTCTCGTTGGTTTATGTTTAATTTTGTAGGAAAAATAAAACATCAGATAAGTTGATAGTCTTTGTATTGTTTTATCCTGTTATATAAATGTCAGCATTTATCACAGCTACTCTTCAAGGGTATATATATGTACTGAAAATGTTGTCTGCTTCAGATTTGAGACAATCAAGGGAATCTTGTTCTTCATTGAATTATGTATTTGTTGTGACTCTACATTTCATATTTCTTCATCAGCTTTTACAGACAAATAACATTCCTGAAAAGCGGAAACGTATATATAGGAATCCAAATGAAACCAGACTGAAAATACGAAAATTACTCCCATCAACACAGTGTTATATATATAAAATGATACTGCACAGCATCACAGAACAATGCGTACATGATGTTCTATAAAAATCAAGCAGATTTTGTTAGTTGCACTTCTACAACTACTACTACTGCCACTGCCACTGCCACTGCTGTTGCTACTGCTACTGCTACTGCTGCTGCTCTGCATCTGCTGCTACTGGTTAACTGCATCGCAAGAAGAGTGACCCTGTTCTGTTTTATCAGGGCACAATTGTCTCAGGGATAGGAGGTTTTAACCACATTTTGGATTAACATGTGATTTAAAAGATCATATTTGATTGGTACCGTTGGTACTTTTGTACAGTTCACACGAATTTGTACAAACAAGTTGTTTGTAATTAATTGCAAAAGAGAAAAAGATGCCGATTAATTGAAAAAACTTTAAAATATACAAATTCATTCATATTAAAAGTTCGAGAAATAAAAATTGCGCAAGTATACATTTTTCGTTTATTTCACCTAATGCAAACAATATTCCTTGTTCAAGCAATATGAGTAATATTTCTTAATTTTTGTCTAGTTTGTGCAAATGTAGTTTGATAACAATTTTCTACTAGCTCTGTTTCCGGACTGTTTAAAAAAATAATAGCAAACCGTTTTCTTTCAGCTTGATTACCAAATTTGAGAATGAAAGAAGAAGAAATGTTCTCGTTGGTTTATGTTTAATTTTGTCGGAAAATAAAACATCAGATAAGTTGATAGTCTTTGTATTGTTTTATCCTGTTATGCACAGTAAATGTCAGCTACTCGTCACGGGTATATCCATGTCCTGAAGATATTGTCTGCTTCAGATTTGAGGCAAGCGAGGGAATCTGTATCTGTTGTGACTCTACATTTAATATTTCTTCATGAACTTTTATAGACGAATAATAACATTCATGAAAAGCGGATAAGTATATATAGGGATCCAAATGAAACCAAACTGAAAATACGAAAATGACTCCCTCAATACAGTGTGATATATCAAATGTTACTACACAGCATCACAGAACAATGCGTGCATGATGTTCTATAAACATCAATCAAATTTTGTTTATTGCACTACTGCAACTACTACTTCTGCTACTGCCACTGCTACTGCTCCTGCTATTGCTGCTGCTGCTACTGCTGCTGCTGCTACTACTATTGCTTCTATTAGAGATTTGTCAGTTATCCAGGCCCAGTGTTTATAAAACTGGTTTCGTCCTCAACTGTGTTTCATGCTTAGGTTTTAGATTAACATTTTATGGTGACTTTTAACAAAATCTCAATAAAAGTGTGTCGATCAAGTTTTTAATTAATACTTATACATGTAATAACCTATAAACTATATTTTTTTTCCTTTTTTATTGAAAAAGTGATAAAAGTTAAAATCGTTTGGTGCTCAAAATCAGCTGAACACGAAAGAAGTTTTATAAGAACAAGGTCTGATCTCGAATATAGTAATCGCTATTCATCTTTAAATGTTGGTTCATTGGCTCAGAATTATTAAATATCAAAGCGCTGATGGTACTGATTTTGTGTCTGTCTCAAATCAAAGTGGGTTTGATAAGCTCTGACCAACTTAAAGCGGAAAAAAAAACTAGTATGGAATGTTGCAGTCTGAATTTCAGACTGAACTACAATTGTTTTGCAAAGCAAATGTCACGGATAACAAAAGTATTAACAGAATTCAGAAAAATGTCTTGTTTCAAAAGCAGAAGCAAACTATTCTTTTACATTATTTAGCAAGTACTTTTGTAGTTTGATGACTGAATACTGCTTGTTGACTGGCAAATGATTTGTTTTCCAATGAAAGCATGTGTTTTTTCAGATTGTTGACAATTTTCTTTCGCAAAATGAATGTGAAAACAGAGTACGACTTACGACGGACAGTGAGATATCTTAATAGCTCACTCTGGCACATTGTGCCAGGTGAGCTAAAGCAGAATACATGAATGGGAAGACCTGTTTTATCCAACATCTAATAGGACCCATTTAACATGCCAGCAATTAAACCACAATATATTTCACATTAATGAGGCCAACGGCTGTACCATGTGACACAGATTGCTCTTAAACCAGGTGCTAAATGAGGCAGGGTTTTACTGTACTAAAGGAATATTATTTAAGGAAAGAAACAAATTTAAACAGTTAATGAGAAAATATATCTTTATTTAAAAATAAACTATGAAAAATGCATTTAGGTCATACTCTGTGCGAGCATATGTATACGACCAGAAAAAAAAAAACCTTGATGTAAAAAATGAGATTGTGTACTAAAGGATTACAACAGTTAATACTAAATCTAAAATATATAGTATATTTCAAGTACCCGTTGAAGTTACTGTTCACTAGTTCTATAAGTTTATTTGCAAATTGCCTAGTTGTTTTCATTTATCTGATGTTTCAAGTGCAATGCTCATGATAGATGAGGAAAGACAGGGGCTGATAAGAAAAGCTTTAAATGAGCACTCCATGTGTAACACAATTAGGTAGCCGAGTATAAGGATTTTTAGCAAATATTTTCTGTGTTCTGTTTTTGATCAAGCATTTTCCACAATGACTTCTTATGTGCCCTGTGTGTTACATGCAAAGAGGTTAGCCCAGCTAACTAGCCAACTCAATGTTACAAGATTGTAGATGGGGCAGTCTGCAACACTATTGCACTGACATTTATGCTGGGTTCAACATCTGCTCTGCCTCTGACCCAGATACACAAACTCCTCCAACAACAGCAAGTTCTGGAAATATTGGGAAGCTGACTTTTCTGTAAATGACATCCTTTTGCTCGCACATTTGATCAGACGTATAATAGCCTGCCGTTATTGAACGAATGTCATTTTATATTGTGTTGCCCACATAACAGGTGTATAAGATTGAAATACCCAAGTAATTGTTCGTGGCATAGTCTGCAAAACATTAACTCACTCATGTCATCTAAAAGTAGAAAATGAATGTTTAATCCTGCAAAATTTATTAAGGAAGCTTTACAAATACGAAAAATACTCATTGTCTTCTGATCGCACATGTCTGTATGTACTGATATGTTCTTTATTATTTGTTGGTATGTTCACTTTCATGTATATATTGACTTTGCAATAAATTATTCTCTTACGTTTGTAAATGGCCAAAGGCAAATGTATTGCTGATTGCTAATAAACTTGATTGATTCATTTATTGTTGAACAGTGCATGTTTAAGCACCTCGGTATTTAAGCAATTAACGGTAAAATCAATATCTTTACAATGTTGTTAAAAATTAGTAGTAAATTGGCACGAATTTAACATTTATCACGTAAGGGATATAACATTTAATGAGTGACGGATTTTCCTGAAGGACATGCTACCACGAGAGGCTTAAAAAATGAGTGCAATTTATGTGTTTGTCATTTAATCATTTACACTTCTAACTTAAATTGAATAAATGAATGCATTTTGCGTTTTATCAGCTTTCCAATTATATAAAACATGCTAAAATGTGTTTCGTTTGATTAAAGTAAGTAAAAAAACCGGTATCGGAAATCGGCTTTTTGGCCCGTTGAAAAAGGAACAAGTTAAAAAAATAATTTTCGGCAACTTCGCCGATTTAACCTTTATTTTTTATGCTGGGACACATTTCTGAGGTCCAATCTTGGTGTTTGATACACACTAATTCTTGGAAGTACGAAAAATATAAAACATGGGTTAAACTATATATTATCGTCAAGTTTCTGCAGTATATTGACCGGTGACTGGTGGACCTCGATGGCTCGAACCACCGATCCCTGGAACTAAAATCGACGGTCACTTCGAGTTCGAGCGAACGAAGTTTAACTGAACAAATAAACATTACATTACATTATCTGGAAAATAAAATAAATTAGGTCACCAATAAAAATCAATTAAACTTCTTAATAAGATTTTATATTAATTTCCGCAAAATCTAGTACTTTGCAATTTCAATAATTAAAAATTTTGAAAGTCTCAATGAATAAGGGAAATAAAAAATATCTGTAATGAAAGTTTAAGAACATTATTCCAAGGTACTGTGTAGCCAGTTGACAGGGCTATTTGATACAGCATAATTAATGATTAAGCCTATGTAAAAACAAGTGACCCCAGGGCGGGGTCAATTTTGACTCAGGGGTAATAATTTGAACAATCTTGGTAGAGATCCTCTAGGTTATGAGACATGTTAAATATCTACGTTATAGGCCTTGTGATTTCAGTGAAGAAGATAATTAAAGTTTTTCCTATATAAGCCTATAGAAAAACAAGTAAATCCCTGGGAAGAGTCAATTTTGACCTGGGGGGTCATAATTTGAACAATGTTGGTAGAGGTGCACTTAATAATGCCACATGCCAAATATCTAAGCCTTAGGCCTTCCTGCTTTTGAAAAGATTTTTAAAGTTTTTCCTTTCTGTTTCCATGGCAACCAAAGTTGCATATAATGGAATTATTTGAACAACTATGAAAGGGCTTCATGCAAGGAACATCCCAGCCATATTATATCATCATCCACCTAGTGGTTTCAGAGGAGATGTAGTTGGAAGGAAAATGTTAATGGGCGTACAATGTACGCCGTACTGAATCCGATAGACCTGATAGCTCACTCTGGCACTTTGTGCCAGGTGAGCTAAAAACAAGTAGCGCTAGGGCCCATGGGTCATAATTTGAACGATCTTGGTAGAGGTACACTGGGTACTGCCACATGCTAGATATCTAAGCTCTATGCTTTGTTGCTATTAACTGTCAAAACCAAATTTTACAGCCTCTGCTGACATTGTTGCTATTAACAAAATAAAGACCATTAAAAACCGCCTCTTTTCTTAGCAAACAAAAAAGTTGTAATACAGACACAGATTGAGCTTAAAGTTATATTACCCTTCAAAATTTCCAAATTGAGTTATGATCAAGAACAAAGCTAAAACATGTAAAAGGTTAATTAGGCAAATTTATATCTCTCACAAAATTATATAAATCAAAATGTACATAAAAGAAAGGATTGAATATCTATTTTAACTAGGATAGTCAAAAAAGATTTTAACTGATTTTTTCTATATTCAATGGGAATAAAAAAGTGATACAGATTCATGTATTTCTGTTTAATTTTAGCAATGTTTATTTTTAAAGTAGTATAAATCAATGACTAATGTCTTTTTAAAAATTATGATGGTCACTTTAAAGGGTAATATCACTTTAAGCAGCAGTCAATATCATAATATAATCAGAACATTCAATTAAGAGCTATAAAAATCGTTTACAGTCCCGGGAGTCTAACTACTTTGACTCTTAAGGCAAACTTGTTTCACAAGTGAAAAGAGCAAATCTTATTAGAATGCATGAATATTCAGGCGGATCATGACCCAAAATTTCCCCCTTTGATCGTTTAAAGTCCCCGTAGCTTGTTTACAGTCCCGGTAGTCTGATATTTCATAATTGTTCACCTTCTCATGCTTTGACAGTACAAATGGATCAAATCGTTCAGCCGAATGCATTAAACTACAGTCCTGGCAGACCCTGGGATATCTCCCGTCTGACTATGGGATATCACCATGACAGACGTAGGTTGCAGACAGACAGATGTAGATACAAGGGAATCAAGGTACCAGACCCTAGCCCTTTAACAATTAGACCCCTTGGTTCTTTTATATGGCCCAAAATGTGCACCTCTATACAACCATATTCATTTGTAACCTCTTCATAGTCTTCTGTAACTTTTGATTACTCTTGGTAACCTTTGGTAACCATCATCTATATAATCTATTGTTTTCAACTGTCACATTTTGGTACTGTACTCAAGAGGCTTTCGATTTAATCCACATTCCTAAACTAACATTTTGGTTACTTTAGTGAATACTAAACAAGTTACAGCTCGGACACGAACAAATGCAAGGACGGACACACGGACGGGCGAACAGACAGACGGTGCAATTTAATTAACACACAAAAGCAAACACGAATGAATGAATGAATGAATGAATGAATGAACATACTTGCTTTTATCCTGTTTTTAACCCTACTTATATCGTCTTTTCTGAAAAGCGGATTGAATATGTACATATTTGCAGGACAGGTATTTTAAGGTTTTAGGTTTTTAGGTTTTGCACCTTTATTTTCTCACACTCTAACCGGGTGGATTGAGTATCTCTGGAAACCTGACAATTCTTTATTTTTTAAATCACCCTGATGGGGCTATAAATTATACAATGTTTCAGTATTGAACGTTAGCCATTAAAGTAGAAGGAGAAACATATTGCGGCTTCGGATCAAAACAAACCATCTCAAAATGTGTTAAAGACCCAATTAAGATTCATGTGTTTGTATACTATACTAGCAAAATAACCATAAATTTCGTGCATCAAAATGTGCGGGAAAATTAGTAGAGGCTTTCTGTAGTGACTGTTTGAAAAAAAAAAGTTGTTTACCAATGTTTACCAATGGACATTTAATATGTAGAAAACATCAAAACGTTTTATTTCAAATATCATTTCTCAAAATTGATTAAGAGGAGCAGTGATGTAGAGGTTAAGGTGTCTGCCGCTCACCCCGGAGGTTGCGGGTTCGAGCCCAACCAGGGTCACGACCGTACTGCCAAATATGACACCAGAACTGGTTCTTCCAGAAGGCCGACTCGAGAGTGACTCGATAAGCTTCAAACTTTTCACAATCGAGCTAAAATGAAAAGTGTAAACTAAAATTGAATACTATCATGTGCACAATAATGATAGCCATTCGGATGTTGTTGTTTTTTGACAGTTCTACTTTCACTTTCATTTTTAGTTTTTCCTCACATTTTAAAACATGCATTTTTTGCTTTAATTTCTCGACTACCAAGATAGTTATATTGTAAACAGTACTAGTCTAACTATTTCGACTTCGATGGTAAACCGACATTACAGGCTGATATTTCTTAATTGTTCACCATAACCATCTTAACGGTTTGACAGTAAAACAAATCAGATCTATAAAATGGCTCAAAACATTCAGCCGAATGAATTAGGCTGATACAGTAGTACATTAAACTACTGCTTTATTAAAATCAACTGATACACTGGCCGGTCTTTAGTGTATATATCGGCTTCGTTGCATATTTCTCATTTCTGTAAATTTTGACACGCAAAATTGGGTCACCAAAACCGGAAGTGTTCACGACAAAAATATACAGTACTGTATTTCCACAAATCAGGTTTAATACAATATAACAACAGTTAATAAAATATTACAAGGTACAAAGCTGCACACACTATATATATACTTATACGATTGTTTGAAATTATGTTATGAGATGGCGTGTTTCGGTATAGGTATCACATGATCAAAACAAACTATATTCGAATCGGAAGTCTTCGGATAATTCCGTCATCCTTCATGAAGCATTCATCACAGAGGAGTTCTGATTGACTATATTCATCCGCAAGGGAAATGTGATTACTTAGTCAAAACAGTATGCATCTGCATAAAATATAGTTTTATAGTGTTTTCATGTCAATCACAATTGTTGTGTTCAATTTTTATTTATGTTTTATTCAAGATTAATTTTTGAACATTTTTGCTTAAATTGAAGCATACCTGTGTAACAGTTGTAGAGCTGTGTTCAAACCGTTCGAAAATTGTAAGGTACTTCGTTTGTAAAAGAAGAGAATGCTTGTCTGGAAATACGGCCTATTATTTTGAGTGACTGACGTCACACACAAATAAAAACAACAAGATGTGAAAATCTATATATAGAAATTAACAAGAGTACCAATAATGCGCTAGTCTTAAGCAACATAAATATATCGTATGCCCCAAAATAAATATGTCTGTGTTAAACACACATTAAGATACACAAACGCTATAACGTATTTGATTGCCCAACAAACAGACGTAAATACCGATGATAAATGAGATATACAGGTAGCAGTACTACAAGGGGATGTACCCTAAATGTATAATTTGTACGACAGTATAAAATCGCAACTCGCAAAATTTACCTATTCGGGAAAAGTACTATCTATAAAATTACTAAATTTGTTATTTGAGTTAACAAGTCTTCTTAGCCATGTCGCCTATTATTAACTATTAATAAAACATTTCAAGTCAATCATTTTCAAACCACCAAATTTATAGTCTTGTGTTATTATATTTCTTTTA
>JAUMHA010351237.1:0-14079 GCA_032359765.1 Saxidomus gigantea | reverse complement strand
TCAAGTTCCAGTCATGACAAACACCCGGTGCAACTGACAAACTTTGCTGAGTTTATATGCATGGCCCCAGTCAGTAGATGCATATGGTCCACACATCCTTACATGAAAGTTCATGCTATCAAGGTGCCATCAAAAATAAAACCATCTCCACTTGTTTCAGATAAATAGTTACATCTATCAATCATAATCCTTAACTTTTAGCATACCTAAATGGCTTTATGATACGTAAGCCTATGTAAGCTTAGCACTAGAGTTTTGTGACTGACACAACCTCGCATATCGTAAGAGACAACATCAAAGTATCCTCCCAAAATAAATGCACATATACGTACATGCTGAAGTCAGTAAACCCAGGCAACAATTACACACTCCTAAAACCAATGACGTCATGTATGCTTATTAGCCAACCATATTATCGGATCACATTTATTTACCAATTCCACGAAAAAGTGAAAAATTACTACTTTGATAGTGTATTCCAGTATGCCAGTTTATTTTGTGACCGCAGTAGGCTCATTTGCAAATTTAAAATAATTTAAACAAAAAATGCCAAACATAAATATGCTTAGCTATAAAAAGTAAAAAGCAAAAATACATGCAATGACTCTAAGAAATTAATGGTCCAAAATTTGGTGGAATAGACTTTAGTTTGTTTATCCAGTTCATAGAGGTGTGGGCTAGCTGCAAGCACATAATAATACAGTTTATAAATATATAATTGGGACACAAACAGCACAAATACTCTACCTAGTTTGTTTGTCTCCACAAATGGAGAATTTGAAACTAAGGGACGAAACTACTGTAACTAAATTTGATTGAATGGTAATTAATTGAACGATTTCTAAATGTAATTTAAGGTCGCAGTAGTGACTTCAAACATAATATTTAGCATTGAAACGCAATGATTTCGGAACATTACTGTAATTTTACTGACTTTTAATAAAAATTGCGGTCAAAGCGCATGTTGTGCCTCCCCCCACCCCCACCCTCCGACGACACACACTGCGTACCCCTCCAATCTGAGAAAACGCTTCCTACTCCGGTAACGGACAGGCCACAGGCCGACGAGATCATATTTCACTTGACGTCTCTAGATCTATATCTAGAACTCTATAACGATTCTATTATTATAGGCACAACGTGTTTATATGTTGCACTGTCTGTATAGAACAGAGACGATTTGCAAATCTTGATCTAGATCTACTTTAAATGTGTTATATCAAATAGACCTAGATTACAGAAGTAAGAAAAAAACTTCAACAAAATAGGTATTCCTTATATGAAGCTCAGCCTACTAAATTTATAAAGCACTCACAGATGGAGGTTTTGAGGTGCCTATCAGTGAAAGTGTTAAAATAATCAACATCGTTTTATTAAGCATGATACTGTCTCATATTATACCAAAAAAGTATTGAGGTAGTTTCGAGAAACTATTTAAACAAGTCTTATTTGTTTCAACGTAGAGTAGAGTATTGGCTGACAATTGCGTAATCACCTCTAGGCCTCAGTGGTTTGAGTCAACAATTCCAAAGGGCTTTTATCATGTCTCTTGGGATCCCAGCAAGCCAAACATATTCAATCAGGTTTTATCTATATTTACAAGCTGATTTTCTACAAATAAAGCTGTTTTGACTCATACCAAAAAACCTTCATTATCCAATGCATTAATTTTGTCAAGACACGCTCTATGTTTGATTGATGCAAGATTTGGACTTTTGAAAAGGTTGTACCACAGAAGTGTTGGTAAACTGCTCACCAACAACAAATGTGGCAGTTGGATATCCGCAATGTCAAATGCGAAATTGGAAAGCTTTTCTTTCATAGCACCTCACGACGCTTATTGAAATAAGGTACTGTTACCCAATTTGCGATCTATTTAGCGCATTTATATCTTTACAAATCAAGACATAAAGATTGTCATAAAAGAATTGGTGTCATCATAAATCACCATGGCAATTGCTTTTTCTTGCATTGCAGTACTGTTCTTTTTTTGATAATGCCATTCAATAGCTCTATCAGAACCGTAATCAGTCAAGCATGCAATGTTCTAGCTACACACTGGTACCCTGCAATAGCAGAATGTATTATTTTGAATACGAATATGTGAAAACCTTCTTATTTAAGGACAACACCATTAGGAAACTTGAAATTATGCAAAAGTATACGTATAATGTAAAATATGTTACCAAATATAACAACTGACCGTATTCTTTGAGTATGTAAAAAGATCTAATTGTACTCCAGTTATTTTTTAATCTTTAAAGTAATGTAAGATATGTATTCTTTAAACATTTAAAATTATTCAATGTTTATTATTCACTCATTTTATTTTTCCATTTCAAGGAAAATATCAGTATTTCCAGTTCTCAGTAGATGAGCCCGGTGTTGTTACTGTGAAGGAAAGTTGTCATGGAGACGAGAAGGATGTGTGAATCCTGATATACCCAACCTTCCGTTTTCCTAATATCGAACGACCGGCACCTGTACCACCTCAAGGGCTGAGTGTTGAGCGGCAGAAATATTTATACATGTCTGTGAGGCCTGACGTCCGTCCTGCATGTCTAAATGAACTCTTTCCTTCACCAGAGAGGCCATACTAGGGCTTGGAACGTGTTAAATGTAATACAGTAGGACATACATGTAGATAGGTTTTATTGACGTCATTGTGTTTGAAATGAAGGCAGTACATGCACAGACGTATACACTTCCGTGTTGCATGTAATGCATTTTCGAAGTCGAATGACATAGTTCTGAAAATATACCTTAATATTCATATTGGTTTCTTTGTGTTCTATCAACAAATATGTGTTAAATAAATGATATGAAAGTTTTATTACATTCTTTTTTCGAAATCTCTTCCGTTTATGATGTCTATACTAATGCAGTACACGTGATAATGATAGAGCAACGCTGTGACAGTTACCTTTAAGTTTAAGCTAAGATGCTTCGTTTTCAAAAACATTGATTCAAATGAAGGTTGCGACGTAAATATTACTACGATGTCAAAATAACTTAGTGTCTTATTAAGTATCTATGTCATATGAAGCGTCATAGCTCTTTTCATGATTATTATTTTCCGATTGTTTTTCTTGTTTGTTTCCATAAATGACGTATCTTCATAAAACTTTAATAAAAACAAGATTAAAACAGGTTTTATTGATACATGGTTAAGTACCGGTAGCTTTAAGCAATACACAAGATAGTTATCGGATGCTGTCGTTGCTAGGCAACCGAGTTCACCAATCAGGGACGCGAATCTTGTTGAATATATTCTTCTATATTCATGTTCACCATTGCTGTGTTTTTGTTTCCGTCAATAATTAATATGCTTGATTTACAAAAGGATTGATTCTAATTACGGTTGCGACGTAAACATTACTACGACGTCAAATTAACATTCGTTTCTCATTAGTGCCAATGTCATAGAAAACGTCATAGCCCTGTTGATATTTACTATTTTCCGATGATTTTCATGTTTGTCATTTAAAAGGATGTATCTTTACAAAAAATGGCAAGATTAAAACATGTTTTCATTAATACAGGTGATAGTTTCAGTGTCTATAAGCAATACACCAGATAGTTATGGAATGTTTCCGTTGCTAGGCAACCAAGCTTAACCACCATAGACACGAATCCTGTAGAATATTTCCTCTATATCCATGTTCAGCAAAATTCATCTGTGATTTTGTATTAAAATACCCAATATAATCAATACGCAAAAGCATTGATTCTGACGACGGATGCGACGTCAAAAATACTACGACGTCAAAATGACGTTCGTTTTCATTAAGTACCTATATCAAACAAAACGTCATAGCTTTTTTAATAATAGTCAATTGTAGATGATGTGTCATGTGTATCTTTGAAAAGGATGTATCTTCATAAAAATCTAATAAAAATAAAATTATAGCATGTTTTTATTGATACAGGTGTTCGTGTCAGGGTCTGTTAGCAATTGATAAGATAGTTCTGGAATGTTCCCGTTGATAGGCAACCAGGCTCACCCATCATGGATGCCAATCCTGTTGAATATCTTTCTCTATATCCATGTTCAACATTGCTTTGCTTTTGAATTTAAAAATAGTCAATATGGTTAATTTTCAAAAACATGGATTCAAACGACCGTTACGAAGTCACAATTACCACGACGTCAAAATAACGTTAGTTCTACATCTATACCTATGTCAATCAAAACGTCATATTTCCGTCAATAATTAATATTTTGCGATAATTATTTCGATTTTTAGTTTCTAAAGGATTGAACGTGATGAAAATTTAAAAAGAACCTCAAAATCGTACATTTTGTCATTAAGACAGGTTTTTCCATGACTGTGCCCATATGTATATATCTTAATTTAATTCCTTGCTATTGTACAATTGAATTAAAGAAAACATTTTGTCTTTGAACGAATTAATTGACAACAATTTTGAACATGTTTCGTTTCCTGGCTGAACTATTGTAAATTAAATATTGTGATAGTCACTCACTTAATGTATTTTTTCACCATATTCCCCTATTTAGATTTGTCTAGACGTTTAATATGTAACAAGGCATACTTGTAAGATTTGAAATCAGGTATTACTGTTTCTGTTGCAATTAGTTTGAGGTTAAGGGTATTTTATATTGACTGTACTAGTAGCAGTATTCTGACAAATGCGTTTTCATTTATTTTAAAAAGGATATGAATTCTGGTAATGTTTTCAAGGGCGGATTTGTCTTCTTCAAGATCATTAATTGTTTTGCCATAGTAGTAGCTGCCATGTATAAAAATGATGGATCCTATAAACTTTACATTAGAAGGCCAATTTTACCTTAATTATATGTATTGTACTAGTTACTACGGCCATATTATATGCAGCATTTCCTGTCAAAAATAATTCTGTTATAATCAACTTGTAAATATTTTGACTTAATCATTTCTCTGATTTTGATCTTTTTATTATGTATAAAATAATTTAATTTCAATCATAAGATAAATATATTTGCATTTAAATGGTTCGAGTTGGTGTAATAATTAACCAGTTTATCTGGAATGTGGACCTCTTGAGGTGACATTAAACTTGCTATTAACAATTAAATTTTACATAACAGAAAATTGACTGAATTACTAACCTGAGCAACTGAATTAGAAAGATATCAAGTTAGACATTGACACGTAGTTTTCAAACTTATGTCACACAAGACCAGTACATGCTAAAAGTATTCTAGAAATTGTTTTACTTGATCATATTGTGCAAAGACAAGGATTACAGAGCAAAGCATCACATAGCAACTTGTCTGTGTATTTACTATTCTGCAGCTAGTTAAGAAACGGCTATTAGTCATACATACAGACATCCATCCATCCATCCGTCCGTCCGTCCGTACGTCCGTCCGCACGTACGTACATACATACATACATACAGACATACATACTTACACACTGCATTTTCTTAAAGGTGAGACACTTTCAAATAAAAACATTCTCATGCTTTGCGGTGTACATTGTGTTAGAATGATGTATTTCATTCTGATTGTTTAGGATCAGGTGGTACCGGTACACATTGTCAAGTTATGATTCTGGTAATTGATAAAAATATACTACCGATATCTAACTGACCTCCTTGACTTTCAAAAGCAAAAATGGTTTGATTTAGAAAACTATATCAAAATATCTTAGAAAATGTAAAATGTTGTCGTATGAAACAAATGACTTGTTTTTGAATGCTACACCGTGAGCACTTCGCGTTTTTTCAGAAAGAATGTCAGATATGTCAAGCAGATAACAGGTTTACCACAGAAGCTGCTTGTCTGTGTAGTCTTTCTGTCCCTGTATTTACCTGAAATAATGTGATAAAACCGAATGTTTTAACCACATTTGTCACTTAAAAAGTAAAGATTGAAAACAGTTGGATATTTATGTTTTCAAAATACTAATTATGTTTTAAATTACAGTATAGTCATGTATACCCACTGTGTTAAAAATATTGTTTGTTTTGATAGAAGGTAGCGAAATGGATACTGCTAAAGTATCAGATTTGCAACAGACTTATGACTAAAAACAATTCATGGCCAGACAAGAAAATAAGATTAAGGTAGGGTAATTTCACCAAGCAGCTATATTGAATTTCTTTGTTAAGAGCTACCAATCAAGTAATTTTAAAATAAGTTTTAAAACATTTTTTGAACAACAGGTTATTCTAACGAGAAAATTCGATAAGTATATTAACAACGCCTTGTTAAATTAGGCCATACCAAATCGTTTCTCCGTTTAGTGTCCGCGGAATGATAGGTCTAATGCCCTCTAAACTTTTAATTAACTTCAACTATCTTTTAGAAATGCCCTTACATTTTCATCAAAATGCAACTCTTTTTGCCCTCCAAAAGTATCGTCATATTTTTATTTCGGTAAGCGAAAGCTGTATGTACTAAACATTAGTTTTAGAATAAATTACAGTTCTTTAGCCGATGATCTATTTTAGAAGAACATTATCCCATCTCCCCTGTACACATGCGGCCAAAGAGAAATACCTCGATATTATTTTCTGGAATAGCCATTCTTCATTAATATAAGACCTTAAATATATATTGTTTTGTAACACATCACTGTCCAGTGGAACTAACGAAATTATTTTTCGTTCGATACACGCGTATATGGAAAAATCAAAACGCTTTGACTAAAGAAAGTCTACAAGATATGCAACACTGAATCCTATTTCTGAGTCGCTCCTTTTCCCATTTTCCCATTCTCGCTTTCTTTTCTCATTCTCTCTCCAGCCTATAACTAAAATTATTGACATTTTCTTTCTATCTTGGTTCCAGCCATGTAATAACGCGATTTATTGATTGTTTTACTCAATTTGTAAATGATTTAGCATTGTTTCGTCCTGGCAAGATGTAGCGTAGTTAGAATGATTATCCAACGAGTATCTGTACTTAAAAACATGAAACAAAATGTTTAAGTAATCATCATATCTAAACAGGCGATGTAACGTAAAACGTAGTCTCATTTATTTTAAGTGAGAGTTTTGGTGTCTAATTCTTAAAATGGCAGATAAAAAGTGACTTTTCGATATCTACCAATGCTGGACACCTGAGTTTGGATAGCTTTATAAGCATTAAATATTGCAATAAAGTCAATCTCACCTAGCAAGCTATAAAATGACCATATGTTGTAAGGATTTTTCTGTGAGGGGCGTTGAAATTATCGCGGTAATAAATCACATCAGCATGGATTAAAAAGTTAAATTAAGAGAAAACGTCTTCTATGCCTTTTAATGATACAATATCAAGTTTTTCAAAGAATAGTACATAAACGGTCCTAACTGGTGGTTTTTTTTTTTTTGAATTTGTTAAAAATTATAATTAAACTGGAAAAAACAGTTAAGCAGTAACAAACTTAGGCACAACATAAATATTTTAGTGCAAAAATATTGAACACTTTTGAAAAATATTTGACCTCACGCCAAAATGGGGGTATGGGGGCAAAATACTATATCAGAAACTGTTTATGATATTCTCTTAATTCACACTTCAGTACAACGTGAATCGTCAGGATATATAAAACAATTTTTTTATCTTAGTTTTAATTAAATTTCCGTCTTAAATGCACATATGCCTCAATTGTTTAGCTCACATAAGCAACAAGTGCTCAAAAGCGAGCTATTGTGAACGTCCGGTGTCTGGCATGTGTCTATGGACATCTGTCGTCTGTCGACGTCTGTTGTCTGTCCACACCTACCCTGTGAACACTCTAGAGGTCACGTGGGGTCAAAAACTAGGTCTACCAGTCAAATCATAAAAAAAATTGTTAACATTTGTATTCAATCATGATCAAAATTGGTCAGGAACTTTCTCTTGATAAACGTCTAAGTTCGAAATTAGTTCACGTGGAGTCAAACACTAAGTCACCAGGTCAAATCATAGACAAACTATGTGAGCACTCAGTACTCAGGCGAGCGACATAGGGTCATCTTGGCACTTATTTACTATTACACTAGAATAATACATATAAAAAACAAATTTCTAAATCACATAGAAACATAGACTTTATTATGATGATAGATAATGTTAAAAACATTTAGATTCTGTTAAAACGGAAGACATGACCACAAATGATATATGGATTCCCTAGCATATCCATAAACCTATAATTAGTATATTCCTAAACTTTACGTTTTGTCCGTTGATCTTTTTTACCCTAAGAGAAAATGTAGGGTTTTCGATAGTTTCATATCTGCTCTTTCATATATGCTCGTCGAATTGAATAAATAATATAAGAATATATTTTGAAAATGGAGAAAATAGCGAAACTGACTTTTTTACCATCATCTGAAACAAGATTATAACAACTCATTGATTGTTCAAAGTTTTATTTCATAGTTCACGATTTAAACAAATCTAACCAGTTTATAACACAAAACATAGATTCAGCCACTGCTAACTGACAATTAAATTATCATAACCGTTTAAATTCAAATTTTGATTTAATCATTTCTAGTACTTTAAAGATCCCTGCTTTTAAAGCTTTTGAACATTCTAAAGCGTATGCATTTGAAAAATACTATAAAACATTTGTGAGAATTTAATTTCGTAATAGTTAAATTCATTTCCCTCCTGCAATTTTCATCAGTAAACAACTATCAGCATAGCATACAAGAAGTACAAGAGTACCATGATGGGCCTATATCGCTCAAATGAGTACCAGTGCACCTACATATGGAAGTTATTGGTTGCTAGGGATAGTCACTGGTCGCTGAAGAAGTCACTGGTCACTAAAAGACTCTAGCTGCCAGGGGCAGTCGATGGTTGCTAGATGAACCACTGGTCACTACGGGAGTCAGTGATTGCGAAAGACAACGGTTGCTATGTTCTTAGGACGTCAATGGTTGCTTAGAAAGTCATTGGTGGCAAGATTATTCTCAAAGTTGCTAAGGAAGTCCCCGGACGTAGGCCAAATCACTGATTTCTAAGGGACTAAATTGTTGCTAAGGAAGTCAATGGTTGCTTAGTAAGTTACTTATCTCTGATTGCTAGGGAGGGTCGCTGGTTGCAAGGAAAAGTCACTGATTCACTGATTGCTAGGGAAGTCACTAGTTGCTAAGGAAATCACTATTTGCGAAGGAAGTCATTTCTTCAGAGGAGAAGTCACTGGTTACTAGGGGAAGTCACTGGTTGCTAAGGAAGTCAGCGGCTACTTTGTAAGTCGCTGGCTGCTATATAAATTCATTGGAAGCTAGGTTTATAAGTATATGTAAAATATGTGACTTCCGGGCAGGGTTAGTATTGACCCCAGGGGCAATATTTGAACATACTTGGTTCACTAGACAATACTACATAATTTATACTACATATTAAACATCTAAGCTCTAGTCCTTATGGTTTTGCAGAACAATATTTGTTTAACTTATCCTATACCAAGTGACCCAGGGCATGGTCAAGAATTTTAAAGCTGTCCTTATATAACACTGTATGCAAATCAGTTACACTGGATGTGGTCATTTTTGACCCCAGGGACAAGTTATGAATAAACTCGGTAGAGGTCCACTAGACAATGTTGTATACTAAATATCTAAGCTCTAGGCATTGTGGTTTTTGAGAAGAAGATTTTAAAATATTTCCTATAGACACCTTCGTGAAGAAGATTTAATTGTTCTTCCTAAAGTCACCTATGTAAAACGAAGTTGCCCCGGACGGAATACATTTTGACCCGGGTGGTCATGATTAGAACAATCTCGGTAGATGCCAACTGGGCAATGCTACTTGCTAAATGTTTTGGTTTAGGGTTTAGGGTTAGGGTAAGGGTAACCCTAGATTAAAAGTTTTTCCAATATAAGCCTATATAAAAAGAAGTGACCCGCTGGGGCATAATTTGAATAGTCGTGGTAGAGGTCTACTAGGTAATGCCACATGCTAAACTCTAAACTTGTGGTTAAGCAAGCAGAGTTCTGCGTAGAAAGGAATTCTTTAGCAGTTTTGGTAGAACTTCATGCAAGGAACAACCCTACCATGTTTCATCAACATTGAGTTTGATTAGTGAAGAAATGAAGGGGATGGAGTGTAAACATAGTGAAATATCGCATTTTTTTTGTAAAATCAGGGGTCAACACTCTTGAAGAACTAATCTGATCAAGCCTATTTTTGAACTTATCTGAGATCTTATGACCATACATGTTATCTGTCAATATGCTTAGAATTAGCCAAAGAGTGTTAACATAGTTAAATATTGCATTTGTTTGTTAAATCAGGGTTCATAATTCAGGAAAAGTACTGATCCGATCAAGCCCATAAATTAAATCATCCGATGTTTTGTCTTGTGGCGATAAACATTGTGTTCAAACTTAATTATGATTGCTTCAAACAATGAAGATGCTTGAGTATAAACAAACTAATTTTGGACTGAAGTCCAGCCGGACGACTGACATTCAATGATCCTAAGAGCTCACCTTGAGCTCGTTGTGCTCAGGTGAGCAAAAAGACAAAATATATTTCTTCAATTAAGTGTGAGAAAACTAGACAGTTCATAGCAATTTGTACACATGTATGTTTTTTTAATGCTTTAAACTGGTTGGCAACAGTATGGGGCCGTTCATCGATCATGAACGATTTTGATTCGACCTTGTCAGATGCAATTAGCATAGGAGTGGTTCCCAGATTAAAGTATGACCCGCTTATCCGCTAATCTCATCTGAAGGTGCATTCTGATAAAAATATTCATATTGGCAAATAACTTAATGTTGTAAACTTTCACGTTGCAGAAAGAGTTTATATGGTATTTTAAGATGATGCACGTGCATATAAATTAAACATCAGGACTTATAAAGTGCATACAATAAGTCAGACACCAAATAATAGTGAAAAGTATTTCATAAACCATAAGTAATATACAGTATGAGGGAAAACGTCGGAAAATAAAGGACATACACTATTCAAAACTTATAACGCCCCTTATCATATATTGTGTAATTAGTCAACTTATTTAAAACTAATCGCTCTGAAACATATCACAAACATTATATCTCCAAAAGGACTGCAAACTTTAAACAATTTTGAAATCAAATCTTTGTTCTATTATCGATTCTGTGACATGACCATACAAGCTGAAATTCACAAAATGCGACTTATCTGTCGACTGAGATATTACAAAAGCAATCGATTTTCAACCATTTAATATCACAAACTGTATATACCTTAAGATAAAAAGTTAATAAAAGTAATATTAAAACTAAACAGATTCCATATTCAACAATTATTTGTCACTTTATGCGTTTTTATTGATATAATGAAACACAGCTTATGTGCATACTACAAAAGTGTGGTTTAAATGCATTCTTTCTAATTGTTTATATAACGTTGTTAATATTATTTTCAGTTTAGTACTGAATTATCCCTACTATTAAAATTGAATGTAATATAACAGTTAATGATATATTATTATTTATACTAATTATTTATTATTATTATGTCTACAAAAAAGTCATGAAATATATACAAATATTATGTCCTATTTGCTAACATTTTCTTAAACAGCGTTGCTCAAAATATAAAGATCTTAGTCATGTAAAGTCCAGTTTCTCGAAATTAAAATCATCCACGTATGAAAAACGTTGATAATGAGTCAAAAGGTCAAAAACTTTTTGAAATATATTTTGGAACACAGAAAATGATTTTTTTTCAAACGTATACAACTGGACCCAGTTGTTCGAAAGGCCGTTAAATTTAACGCTCCGTTATAATTACTAACGGAACGTTAAATTTTAACATTACGTTAAATTCTGTTGTTCGAAAATAACCGGTGTTTTTAACGTCTGCTTTAACCAGCACTTCTCACGTTAAATTAATCAAGGTTTAAACCTCGATTAAAATTTAACAGAGCTTTCCAAAATGGCCGCTGTGTACATGGTAAATGCTATCAAGCCAAGAGAATATAGACGAAGTTCACATATTGGAAGTCTAAATGACTATGAAATGTTACAAAGATACAGGTTTTCTAACCATGGTGTAGAGTTTTTAGTAGATCTGCCAAAGAATGATTTAGAAAGGCCAACTGGTAGAAGTTGCTTTGACCCCCAAAGATAAAAATATCAGTAGCACTTCGATTCTTTGCCTCTCGCTCAATGTACCAGGTAATTGGGGATACTATGGGATTTCATAAAGGAACGGTAAGCAGAGCAATAGATAGTGTGGTTGCAGCCCTGTTAGAACATATGGGAACCTTTGTTAAATGGCCTAATGCCGAAGAGAAAAAGAAAATTGCTGCAAACTTTTACGAAAAGGCAGGTTTCCCCAATGTTGTGGGATGTATAGACGGGACTCACGTCCGCATCCAGGCACCTTCCACTGATGAGGCATCTTTCGTGAACAGGAAAGGATTCCACAGTATAGCAGTCCAAGCAGTATGCGACGATGAAGGTAAATGATCAGTTTTTCTTTCGAAAACTGTAATGTGCATCATGTAGGTCGAAGCCGCTTATGGTATTAAAAAGTGTTTCAAATTGCTAAAGATACGGACCTGGATATCTGTGTATACAGCTGCTAATAGTACAGGCATGGACATGCATGTTCTGCAAAACGACTCCTTATGAGTTATATTGTATTCGTCACCGTACTGCAGCAAAACATAACCAAAAAGGTAAAGAAAAGAAAAGAAAAAGAAACAACAATGATTTTTTTTTCGATTTCTTTGCCAACCTGTTTCACTGAAAGATCGTCAGTGTAAATATAGCATACTGTACAGTAAAGGAGGTTTTAGGAATCTGGGATATTTTGTTTTTATCCTTTATATTTGAGACATACATATGCATTACATAACCAAACAATCAAAAATACACAAAGGTACCAGTATGCATGGGAGTCTTACTTGGGTCTTGGCGACTTCACCAGGGGAGATATCCCACGGTCGGCCGGGACTATAAACATTTTTAAGAAATACACATTAGTACTTTTAGAGTAAAATTATGCTCTTGTACAATGTATAATGTAAAGTGCGCTGGTTTAAAAAAAATACTAAAGAGAGAAAAGGGTAAAATAGAAAGAGAATAATCAGTGAAGGAAAGAATATAAATAAAATGTGGAAGACGTGAAATCATATGAATTTATTTATCATGTAACAATAACGATTTATATATTTAATGAATGGTAGACCTATATAACGTTTATACACATACGTTATTTGACACTTACCTTCGAGTTACATTTATAATGTAATCTATGATCAAGTCTGCATTTAAATATTATTTAATCATCTTACATATACAAAACTTGGTGAAAAAATAATTCAGCAAATGAAAGTTTCAAGCAACCTTACAAATATTCGGAAAATACTTATGTTTGGCTGTTGATGACAAATTTGATGTACTCCAATGAAATGTTTTTCTATAAGTGAAATAAGACACGTACATGTATTTAGGTAGATATCGTGATTTCAATTATAATTAGTTTTTATTAGACTGAATTAAGAAAGTAATAAATATAAGTATTTGGCACTTTCACCAAAGACATAAAATGATCAGTCTATATCAAAGGGACAGAACCCATTTGTCAAATTCATTAGCATTAAACTTATCGTAGGAAGATTTGTTTCAGTGACTGACCTGTTAATTCCAGTGACCCTATGAACGGATGCAGTCATTTATAAGTGCAATATGTCGGGTAACTAATTATACCACAGTTGTGAACTATATCATTTATGCTTTTATCAGATCGGGAAAAAACTTGCTGACAGGGATGGTTCAATCATGGGGTTGATATTTTTAAAAAATAAACAGAAAAATTGTTGGTATTAATGCGATAATTTCACTCGTAAGCACCAAAAGTAGCGCCACTCGTAAAATTATCACTTTTGTTCCCATTCGGTGAAATTGTAACGTGATATTACTCCGAAACCAACTATGATCCTCTATTTAACACACTGTGCGTCAGTCGCCGTTAAAAATATTTGCGACCATTAAAAACCATATAAATAGTCGCAAATATCAGAATTACAAAATATTTAACCCTATAACATACGGACCGTGTTACGTCTACCTATTTATTTATTGTGTCGAATAAACAAATATGTCATTCGCACGTGTGTTTAGTCTGTGGTCCTTTGTGCTGGA
>JAUMHA010351126.1:0-14079 GCA_032359765.1 Saxidomus gigantea | reverse complement strand
ATATTGTTCAGCTGTTGTTGTAAACTTTCTGGTTTTGTTGTAAAAAGTGCGATATCATCAGCAAATAATAACATATATAGAGAGAGCAAATTTGTATCATTCTCAGAGAGTTCATTTATATTAATAGAGTCTCTTATGTCATTTACAAACAATATGAACAACAAGGGTGATAACGGTTCTCCTTGTTTAAGTCCTAGGGAAATATTAAACATTTCTGAGTATGACATTGTTTGTAAATTCTTCATACATGATTTGACATTTTGGTAAATTGCTTTGATCATATTGATCATTTTACAACTTATCCCAGACTGTACCAGCTTAATCCAAAGGGCTTCATGTATAACAGTATCAAAAGCCTTTTCATAATCAATAAAAGATACAAGTATATATTTTACAATACATAGCCGTAAGAGATTCCTTCGTTAAATATCATAGTGTATAGATCGTGTAATGGCATAGTGTGTAGAAAACTTTGATTTTGTTGGGAGAAAGTATTGTTGATTTCGTATTTTGAATGAAACATTGTTTAACCTACTAATGGACCCAACTACTTCTCATTCAGCGAGAACGTCTCACGTTGACAAGTTGATTACATTTTTTAGTCGCACATTTTTCTGACGGCTCATTTTGTTAGACACAACAAATACAAATGATCCATCAATAAAGCACACCATTTGTACAGAAAGTACGTGGTAGTGAGATGCAGAAAAGCTTTATCGATTACTTGTGTCATTTAATTTTTGTATCAACCGTCACCTTTACCCAATGCAATCATTTGAATTTGGCCAATATGTTTTCCTGCAAATATTAAGTGGAAACTAAATACCCTGTGCAAAGATACGTGCATACTTATTGACGAGAATTGTTAGTATTCACAAAGAGCTGCTACAAACCTATATGTACGACTATTATACCTTCCTATATTGTGTACATGCTAAAAGTTAGCGGTAAACTGGGCAAATCTGCGTATTACTAAATGATTATCTGACTGTATTATATCACTTCACATTAACTTCAGTTTTGCCGTAACGCAATTTTGCTTTGGCAAACACATATTTCCGATTGCCATTTGAGGGAAATGATTTTCCTTTCACCTTAGAATAACTAAAGCAATCATAGATGTCACATAAATACCAAAGCATAGAACTGAGGTGACCTAGATCTGACATAGCCGGATTTTATTAATAACGCTGAAGGATGAAAATAAAAATTAACCTGACATTCACATACTTACTCAGTCACTTATATGTTGTTCCATTATAATTATTTATTACTATTTTAGTTATTACATACACGGAAAATGAAGTTATACCATTTTATCTACAACAATATCTAAAACAATCCCGGGTTTCATAGGAGTGTCTGACAGCTAGAAACAATCAACCATTCGTCTTGGTGTTGAAAGTCAGTCTAAATGTGTTTAAGTTTATTATAAGAAACATTGTTGAAAGGATAGTTCGGTATTTTATTTCTACGACCAATCTCAAACACTTACATAAAGTAAAACGTAAGTTATGATTCTACATGTCTGTGGATAGGCATTTCAACTCTCTAAATATCTAAAGCTCGAATACATTGTGTTTTCTTTCCACCTATCCAATCCTTTTTTGAGACAGTCAAATTTTAATAACATTCAGAAAAATGATATCCATCATAGAATATTTTGCGAGTTGGCAACGTACCAAAACACAATCATTCTCAAATGTAACAAACAGTTTCATAGTTAGCAAATTATACTCAAATATGCTATAACAGATACAAGTTTCAGAAACTCTAAGTAGTTTCAACAACATAACGTTTTCTGTATAACAGCAAGACAAAGCAAATAATGTATCTTGCAATAAAAAAGCGACGTTCACACTTTCGAAAAGAAGACGATTTATATCAGATAATGTTGCGTAATCAAATTGTCTAACAGTTTGTTTATATGCCTTAAGTTGTATCTATAATAAACCCATTAAAACACAGCTTACTGCTCCTTTCAATTTTTCACATGAGTTGTGCATGAGTACATTTTGCACAGGATGATATTAACATATTTAAAAACTAAGAGTGATAAAATTGTAAAACAAGGTATGGCTGTTACTAGGAACTAGGATGATTCACTGACATCGTTCTAATGCCACATTAGCGACTTTGTATCGTAAAATCCTAAAAAGCAGCCTGCTACTGACAGACGTTCTCAGAAGTTTCTCTTCTGTTGCTGTCAGAATCAATCTCGGTCACAAGTTATACAAGTTCATTCAGACATATATATGCAGTTATGGAATATTCAGTAAGCAATTTAATATAATCCATGATTCTTGTATAATAAAGTTACGTGGAATAAACATAGATAAAGATGTAATTTAAGAACTATTTCTATATAGACACACCACGGTAAATTAAGAAAATCATTTGCATGCCTGTGAATACTGTGCCTATGTTTTATAACTTGGTAATCCTTGTTCTAATGTAGAAGATAGAATCTGTACATTACTAAGAAGCTTACATATCACGCAAATGATCGCACCGACCAAATGATCAATTATCTAAAAGGACTTAATTAGAACATTGCTGAAAATAGGTACTTTACAGCTAGATTTCTGTAAGGTGCTATTTGGAGAAAAAAGTCGAAAATGCTACTTTGATTGACAAGTTTGTTTAAATCTGCATTAAAACACAGTCAATAATATCAAATAAATTAAATGCGTGTTTACGGAATATATCACTTGTATGTTTCTGCACCGCAGTCATACGTAATAATTTTCAAACATTGTGTCACAAAAAATATGAATCATGATTTCCTCCCCAAACAATCAGTTTGTAAATGTTTATACCATTATTAACAAGTTGTCAATTTGTATATTTAAAAAAAAACGTTCCGGATCTGCATTCAGGCAGTTCATTATACAGATAATTAAGCTGAACCACTCCTTGGTTTTACCATGTAAAGTTTCGATTCAGAGAAGTCAACTGATAATATCAGAGACAAATGTAACAATAAGAACGTATCAGCCATCACTGATAGTTTATCATACGGTTATCCGTTATACCTTAGACAATGACTGACACCGATTCGACATGAAATCAATATCATTAATTTGATCGTGAAAAGATTGATCGAGTATTATGATAGTTTCAATGTTAGCAGGCAGCTTAACATGCCTGTCCATTGCGGACTTTGACCGATTTTGCATCAGGCTATTTGTCACTTGTGACATTGTCCTTCGTATTGAGATTCGTTGAATTCGTCTTACAAGGTCAAGCATCTCAGTCAAACCTTCGTCAAATTTTTCACAACAAATTGACATTGACAGTATAATCTGCGCTCTTGGTTATTCACGAACTGAAACAATGGCAAAGTTATGCCGATTGCTCGGGTAACTGTAAAACAAAGATAACGTTACAAGAGGTAAACAAGCGTATCTGTAGAGGGTTTGCACAACATGAAGATAACGTTACAAGAGGTAAACAAGCGTATCTGTAGAGAGTTTGCGCAACATGGTGATAACGTTACAAGAGGTAAAGACGCGTATCTGTAGAGGGTTTGCAACATGTATCACAGGGTGATTAGTACGTACATCTAAGTAACAGTCATACTTGTCGACTTTCCACGCAGTTATATGACAGGCATTTTATTTCCTCATCATCTGTATACGAATATAACGTGATTATTTCAGACCAAGAAATGTCATCTTCTGTCAAAACGGAAAAAAATATATTTGCATGATGAGTGTATGAGTCCGTCTTTTCCAATTTCTCCTTTAATGTGTTAATTCATCGTATAAAAGCAATGCCAAGATAAGAGTCTTGTGTTTATTTTTTCGTCTGCCGACGTCGCAAAAGATAATTCGAAATATCAGTCCTATCACCCAAGTTTATAATATTGCCAATTCATGGTGGAAGTATTTTACCTACTTTATGATGAAACTTTTTTTATTTTCATCATAAAGTAGACATCACACAGTCCCAACTCGATCATTTTAAAAACAGTCTGGGTTCGTTGATTCGTTTATTAGAACTTTGCGATGAAGCTCGCGATAACAGTTTCTTCTTATCTGATGTTTTCTGTCACGTCTATGCCGTTTGTTACGAGTTCAGTTAAAATAATGAATTGTTTTTCTAACTGACATTCACTTAACAGAGATAGTCAAAATGATTTTTACAAATTTCCTCAATCGAAAAAATCGGTTAATATACAAAAACTAATGTATCCGCTTCCATGTTTAAGTGGTTAGTGTCGCATTATTTCATACTGACCAAAAGTCATGGGTTCGAACCTCGCTGCCGTCGATAACCTTGGACCCTTCTTGGTTATAAAATGCCATTACTGATAGCTAAATATTCGCAAATATAAATTTTGATAGCATACTGTACTAGTATGTCTATCCAGTCTAACCACTAGATCTTTTTAGCAATTTTGACTAAACTTATATTATATAATAGCTCTAGTTAAAGGTTGATATGTAGCTGAATTATATTAGTAAAACAGGATGTATTGCTCCTGCTATACATATTTGATTTTCGTTTATCATAGAATATTTGTTCATCGTGGTAATGTTTCAAAATTTGATCCTGGATCAGGTGAGAAGTATTGCCCTTGAATAATATGAAATCGTAATATGTTGCACTTCTAAAAGACTTCATTGTTCAGGGCAATTTTACAAATGTACCTAATACTTGAGTTATTATGTTCCAGAGATATATAGGATGTAATCAATAATAAACGTACAAGACAATCCTCTACACTAGTCATTACACCATTTGGCAATAGTTTCATGCTGCTTACATATTATTCTTAGAATTTCATTATTACGAGGAAATCTATAATTCATATATATAATTATATTTTTATTATATCAAAAGAAGTTTACTATTATATTGTAATATGTATGATGAGGTTCAGTATATGTTATAAATAAATACTGCTGGTCAGTTTTAGAATTTATGCATTCCATTTTGATAAAACTGTGATAAAATGTACATTGATGATACCTCAATAAATAAATAAAATATATCACTTATTAGTCATAATTTTTTGGATGTTTCTTGAAACAACATGTACATTAATGGTCCTATTCCTAATACAAAAACTTCAAATGGTGCACATTAAAAATTCTATTCACATTGTGCTTACAAGATAACCAACTGTAATCATTTTACAGGAGGGTAGCGATAAACAAAATGCTGCTTCTAATAAAGTCTAGATATATACTGAACAAAAAATAAGCTTCCGATTTTTATACATGTTTTTAATGTTATAAAAGGAAATCAACATGTCCAATGCCCTGCATATTTTCGGACGAACGATTATGTGTCAAATAAAACCAATTGTAATTGGATTGTTCGCATTACACAAAAAATAAAAATTCAAAATCGATTTTGTCGTGCATGCACGGACCAGTATAATGTGTGTTTATAAAATCAAACCTTTCGGTCTGGTTTTATAGATTTTGTTGTCAATAAAAAAAAGACGTTGAGAAAAACTTTTTCATTAAGTTTTCTTTCTCTTTAATATGTCTAAAATTCCACCAAATTTGGATGAACGTGCCATCGGCATGCTAAATGCTGGCATGGCGACGAATTAGGTTGCTAGGGTTGTTGGCAGTTCTAATCGTGATATTCGAAACCTAAGGCAACGTATTCAAGCAACAGGGCGTACGGACGATTTACCACGTAGTGGAAGTCCGCGGGTCACAACGCCTGGTCAAGACCGCTATATCATGAACACACACCTATGAAATCGTTTTCAAACTGCCACTGCCACTGCTGCTAATACCCCTGGTACACATAACAACCGAATATCTGCCCAAACTGTACGCAATCGTCTGCGCGAGGGAGGTCTACGTGGACGTCGTTCTTACGTTGGCTGTGTATTGACGCGACGTCACCTCGTAAATCGTGTTACTTGGGCACGTACATATCATCGCTTAATAAAGCAACAATGGAAAAGCGTTCTCTTCTCCGACGTGTCAAGATTTTCTATTCATCGAAGTGATAGCAGGGTTCGAACACCTGTGGTATACACTTAACAGGTTTAGAAACGCAAAGATTTCCCCTGTTGAACATTTTATTTGAATGACGCTATTGTTTTTATTTCTATTTAAGTCATTTTTTGCGATGAGTTATTGAAACTTTTACAAGAATTCAATTTAATATTGTTTTTGTTGTGTATGAAATTTGAATAAATTTGAAACGCGATAACATTGTTAAAATAAATATTTTGCCACTTTTGCGTTTCTAAACCTGTTGAGTGTAATTTGGACCAGCGTGTAAGACGTCGCCCTATTCCACCGTCGAACATCAATGAACTTACATAAGCCTTAATCCAGGGGTGGAACAACATTCCACAGGACAAAATCAACACGCCTGTCGGTTCTATGCGCCAACGATGCCAGGCAGTACTCGATGCTCAAGGTTGCCAAACCCGGTATTAATGTGTGATTTTGGTCTACGACCCCTACCACATTTAACCAACCATTTCATCAGTGTTCCTTGAACGTAGAGCGATAAAATTTTACACACAAATTCACATTGAAATACTCTTGGAATACATGTAAAAATAATTTAACCCTTCTTTTCATATTTACGTACATCTGCACTTAAACACAGCGGAAGTTACTTATTTTGTTCAGTATATTATAATGGCCACTTTGAGGAGTGATAGGAGCTTAATCTGTCGTTGCTGGCTCCGGACGATTGAACAGTACACATACCTGGAACATGTTACTACTTGATGTTTTATCTGGAAAGTTGCAATGTAAGCATAAGTAGCATACATGTACTTATTTGCACATTTCCACATCCACTGATTGATACTTTCGTTTATATCCGATTTTCTCAGGCTTAACAAGATTAATAGTTGAAATAAAGTTTATTTTGCCAAATCACTGGCAAACTGTATGAGCCGAACGTACTTGCTATAATGTATAATAAATATTTGCTATTGACAATTGCCTTGTGTTCAAATATTACCGTTTATTTACTTGAGTATTAGCATGATTAGTAATATGACTAGTATAAAAGAAACAAATATCATTCATTATTATTCAACTTTACAATATTACTCCCTGTATTAGATCAATTGCGCACATGATATAAAACAGGTAGAGCTAATACAATAGGGTTATTAGTATAGTAACGTGATCCAGCATGCAGAATTTGCTCGAGTCGTGCGTCGGATCATACGAGTGCGTACATGTAGCACGAGTTTGATCCGACCTCGACGAGAGCCAATCCGGCATATGGATCACATTACTATATTAATAACCCTGTTATTATATACCTTTTGACACTTGTCTGCGCGATTAACTAAATTAAATTAAAATGATAAGCATAAAATTGATGAAGAAAATATTTAACCGCGAAATATACGTATTTTTGCGACGCCAATTAATTGACGTCATCGTATAAACAAATATTCTAACACAAGCGGCTGCTTTTTCTATATAAACATATAGGGAGAAGCCTGTATTTTATATTACGATAACATACAACATGTTTTACCAAGGATGACGTGCCGTAATTGTCGTTACGACGTGACGTATATAAACAAGCGCGTCCAATCTTATCTCGCGTTTTAAGGTTACAGCGATGTACTACTACGCGTTAAATAAAGTTCGGAGTAATATTCAAAGAAAATAACGTGCTAGAATCGAAATAATAAATTGTTTCCAATATTTTATCGTTCGATATAATACAGTCAGTCGTTTGAATGCGAAAAATTAAATCACTCGTGCTGCGCACTCGTGATTTAATTACTACGCATTAACACTCTTGACGATATTGTATTCAACGATAAAATACAGGAAGACAATTATTATTTCTTAAGTAACGACTCAGTCAAAAGCGACGTTATTAACGCCATGTTCATTTTAGGGCCAATTGAATGCACTTTTAAAAATAATGCCGCGCCATTTGTATTGCACGTACATACAAAACGGATTTTTTTCTTTCAGGCCGTATTTGATGTTTGAATATAGGCTGTATTTTTGGCAAAGTATTTATAGCTATATAATAAAAAGCATAACTGAGCCAATATGAACAGTACACATACGGCCAATACGAGAAAGCAGGGCCAATATGGAATTCAAGCATTCTGATTGGTTAAAAAGAGAGGACCAATACCAAGAAGTCACTTCCGTTAGTATTTATAACGACGCTATTTTGTATATCAAACAATTAACCATAGTTTAAAAATTCCTTCTGATATCTTATTTTACAAAAACAATTGTTATTGTAACAAGAACATTTATTTATATTCTTGTTTTTTAAGCCAATCTTGTAGAGTCGAATAATATAATGTTATTAATTGGCCTTGGGCCAATACGACCACCCAACCTATGCCACCCTTGTTCTTGGTTATTTAGAAGAGAAATTATACGCTGAAATTCAAAAACAGAAAGGTGAAGATTTTTCAAAGTATATTCAAGCTAACTGGAAAAGATTCTTGGATGATTGCTTTGTGTTTTGGCAAAAATCTCTTGTAGATTTATTACATTTTGAAACAGTGCTGAACTCACTACACAAAAATATATATATACATTAAAAGAATGAGATAATTAAATTATTATTTGTCAACCGGTTTCGCTTTCGTGCTCATCAGGGCAAATATGGCGTCAAAATGATGAGCGGCAGACACCTTTACCTCTACACCACCGCTCCTTTTTGTTTGCATTGATTTGTACACGTGCACATAATAACAAGACCGTTATGTTGCCGATTTGATTTACTGGTATACATGTATGTGCAAAACAAGAGATTTTAAAGGCAGATAATCTAACATCACATAGAATTTGTGAACGACGATGCAAAAAACACAGTAATGTCCAAATAACTGGTATTTATTTTACGCTAGATGATATAAACACTTTTTACCAGGTGACTTCAACAAGGCGTATTCATAATTTGGCTATGCCAAATCAACATTATATTCTTTGCTTTAGGAGAAACAAAAAACGTTTTGCTTTGGTCAGCAATGGATTCTATTAGCCTCACGTGTTCATGCCTGCAGTTACTATTTCAATCTTGGCTAATACTGGAAATTAGTCACTCCCATGATTAGGTCACTTTACTTTGTTTGTGTGAACTCTTGTCGCTCTCCGGTTGCACTGTTATACATATATGTACTCAATACTTCAAACTAGCTTTGTTTTTATACAATTCTGTTTTATCCCTTCGTCTGAACTTAGAAAGATGAGCTTAATATTAATTATATTAAACAAAATAATTAACGTCATTCTAGATGATATAAGTTTTCCGGTAACAGTTGAACAGTTTATTTACATTAAAGTCTGGACCATACACATACGATACATCATCATACATTCATCCCACCTGTTTTTTACATCGGCATGACACAAAATGTACATATTAAAGCTGCTCGCTCCCAGTTACCGTTGAAAAAAATAATTTTCAAAAACATTGACATTCTTATTCATAAATATAAAACTATAGGCTAGAATAAAAAAATAAGCAAAACTCTAGGTAGTAATTTGCAGAAATCGATTGAAAAGGTCGGTTACACGGCACCGCTACACTATATGTTTATATTGAAGTTTCAAAAGCGTTTGCAACGCTTTTGAATTTGGTAGCGTATTTTTCGAATTTTAAAGATAAATGTGACATGAATTTATACTGGAGCCTTTTTATATCACTATATGTTCTAAAATACGTTATTTGCATACAGTTTGAAGAACTTTATTTTTTTACCAAAATCTGAGAGCGAGAAGCTTTAAGAACATATTTATTGCAAAAACTACGTTGTAAACAAAATAGGTAACAGTCCTACTAATTTATAAATGTTCCTTTACTATAAAAGTTGCTTTATTATATATGAGCGGTATGTAGGATGCCCAAACAATGAATTTTGTTCTTAACTGAAAGCGTGGTTAATAAAACTAAGTAAATTTATCATGGTTATTTCATTTCTACACGACATTAAACGAAATTATTTATGTAAAGTTGCCTAGGGTTAGCATATTAAAACATAAAATGGTCACGTGAAAATAAAATAGTATTCATCATCTATCATTTCGGTGCAATGAATGCAAACATGTAATTCTTTTTCCAAACCAAGATGATGTGTTCCCTTCTCAATCATTAACTGGTGAGACGACGCTCGTTCAGAAACAATCTCGACTTCTTCAGAAAATTTCAGATTGTACAAAGAATTTAAAAAAACATTCAAAATTTTAAAAAATGTTTGAAACCTCTGAAAACTGACATCATTATAAATTATTTTCTAAACACTCGGATCGTAATATTTGTATTTACTGGTCTATTAGTCTACTCACATACTGCATTATAAACAATATTAGTAAAAGTAATAGGTTGAGGTCACTGACTTGCCTTTCCTCTGTAAGGTAAATACATCTTCGTACGAAGGCATGCAAAATAACCTAGCTTACAATAATTAATAAGTGTTCTAAAATTTCAAGTCATTAATTTATAAATATGACAAGGTTTGCAAAATAATAGTAAACTATTTTATACTGGTAAAGTGGACTTACTGATAGAATTTTTTCTATATTGTTCGATATACTCTAAATCGAAGTTGATGTACGTCTTCCTATCGTGCCCAAGCTGTTTGTCATGAAAAGTGTGATCAATAGTTTCTTTTTCTTTTGCAATATTATTGAACAAATACTGCGCCTTATTTATAGTATATACAAATGTATCTTCGAGTTGGAGACTTTTCTGTACCCAGACCGTTTCTCCGGTGAGACATCTTTCTTAGTAATAAAGAAATATGAGTACGAGAGGTATGCAATAAGCTTTAATAAACTAAAGTTGATTTAGTAATACGTCAAAGTTAAATAAATCTGTCAACATACTCTCCATTAACAGAAGTGTGATTTCTTCCGAAATATCCATGACAAGAAACCCGCGGAATAGTCTGACCTTGGTATTCTCTATAGACACTGATACACTGCAATGTCAAGAGCTCTTAGGAAGTTGCATGTCTTTGGCAGTACAGGGAAGAGAAAGATGCCACAGCGACAGGTCTGGCAATAATGAAGGATGCTGCAATTTGTTTTACTTGTTGGTCCCGCATAAACTTCTCTTGTGTGCAGATACATTGTCATGCATAAGACCGATACAAGTTAGCCGAATATTGACGTAAATTTTTCTCATTGATATCTTTACTATAAGTCTATACAATTTTCCAGTAACAGATATGCCAGATGCATCGCGTATTTGCACAACAGAGCCTTTAAAATTGAAGAAGATCTTGTGTAGGACCGGTTATGAAAATTGAGTACGATTTGCTATAATCGGTCTTTCTTGTAATTTTCTTAGACACTGTTTATTATTTACCCATCTTTGAGATTCGAAATAATAGCTCAATATTTAATAACCTATGTGGAGCTGATTTATTTTTCTTAGCTCTATGTTTCATCACCTATGTGGAGCTGATTTAATTTTCTTTCATCAGCATTTTGTTCACATTATGGAAGCGGTTACTCATTTGACATTTTGCTATTTTGTAAGAAATTCTTTAACTATATCTTTGATAGTTTTTTGACTGATTTTCGTGAACACGCCCAAATGAAATACTAACTGAGTCAGCTGTCTTAGAAATTGTTTGCACATATAATCTGCTACCATGGCTTCTTCAGCAGCAATGTTATTGAAATAATTATGTTTTTGCGCGCCCTACACGAGGTAGGTCGTTCGTTCTAGATTCTCCTATCAAAACCACTGCGCGGGCGTTTTGAATATCGGAGGCTTAGGATGTGTGCTATATACACCCTTAGGCAACGCACTCACTCAGTCACCAATGTTTTCAAAAGAAGCGGAGACCGATTCTGTAAAAAATATGAATGTAGGACTGCAAATGTAAAAATAGTCACAAAAAAATAATATGGTCAGTCTAACTCTAACCCTCACTCTAATGCAAATACTGCCGACAAATGTTAATAAAACAATAATAAAATATTTACATGCTAGTATAGGGTGTAATCATTAACATTTGAGTTAGGGTTAGAGTTTCGCATTCGTCTAAAGTTTTTACATATGGAGTAAAAAAATTTCACGTTTGCAACCATTTTCATTTTAAGTCTGTGAGCATTTTAATATTAAGAAATCTTGCATAAAAAGTTTATGTGGGTACGGCAGAGGAGAGGTCGTTGACCTGGCAACAGAATATTTAATACACCTATGGAAAAGGGACAATAAACATCCTCTTTCTTTGAAGTGATTCCGTTGATTTAATATATGTCAAGTCGACCAGACCATCTTGATCTAGAGTTGATTTTCTATATTCTACAAGAATAGCGTTTGTGCACGTACAATCTTCATGAGAAGTGGTTGTCTGCATAACAAACCCCACCAGCAGTGATAACGGGTAGTAAGGTTGAGTCACATGTAGTCGCCTCTGGATCTAAGTCTCTTGTTACTGCTTTTATGCTCTTGGGTACGGTGTACCATCTTATTTTGTATTCAAGAGGTAAGGCTGAAACAGGAACTGTAACATATGACGATGATGTGTTGGATTTGATTAGGACGAGTATGTGTGGAATAACAGTGTTGTGTTTTTCTTTATGGTGATCATACTTCCCATATAATTTCGGGTTTGATTGACTGGGCTTATACACATAATCTGATTTTGTTTATTTTGCCTGTACATACTAAACATGTTTTGCAACACTTAGATATTTGTTGCTTCAGACCATTTCAAAGATAACTTTGTAGGCCTTATGATAATGCGTGGGCATTAAGAACAGACCATTACATGCTTAAATGTGTGTTCCATTGGGTGTGCAGCATCTTTAATTGCACTGTCCATCGGCAATTTGCAGGCACCTTTTCGTGAAACTGGTAATTATCCATACAACCCAAATATTGTAGACGATTCCAACTTCAAGATATCTCAGGTCCGGCAGCACTAATCTAGAAACTGACAATGACCAGACTTCATCAAAATAGCTCCAAACTCAAGTTCTTAATAAACTAAGGCAGCTAACATCACCGAAAAGAAACCATCGTTAAGAACACGACAGCACCTTAGCACCATTTCCAGTGGAAATGCCATAACGGAGGAGTCCATTATTGTGTTCAGTTTGGGAGCATAAGTGTGCCAAATCTATGAAGACACCAAAGTGTCAGAAGAGGAGAGTTGAACCTCAGCTTACACCCTCTGAAACTGCCAAACATCAAAATAGCTGTAGAATTTACTAATGTGGACATTGATGATTCATTAGAAGGGGATTTAAACTCTGAAGTGTGTTGTGTATGTAACTTGTTCACACCCAGGTCATTCGTATAGATATTCAGAATAATCGGTAAAATTTTAGAAATAGGCAAATATAGGGCATAGAAACTGGCACATATAAGATACTATGAAATTGCAATGTAAAGTAAGAACGCCACCGCAACAACCCAAAAAATGTTGTAAGTAATTATGACATTTGCTATGGTTATATAGGGTAGGTTTCATGACACTTTTTCAATAATCTAGTGTGGCTTATATGGTTGTCAGTGCTTATATATAGATACAGAGAGCGCAAAGTTTGAAGAGGGCATATTGAATTTTTAAACTGATAATACATTTTCAATTAAAAAGGAAATGCGTTTATGTTTTCGTAGGCAACTGAGCTGGTACTTGCTGTTTATTTGACCCCTGTGTGTTACTTGTTAATACTTCAATGAATTTATATTTCAATATTCTAACAACATTACTTTATTTAAAGGTAACATATTGAATGATTTACTAAAGATATTGAGTTTGAATAAACAACTTTATTTGTAAAGACCAGAAAAAAGTTACCATTAACGACATTATTTCTGACATCTTATTTCAAACTCAAATGTTTTTTACAGCATTCCAACAAGAGTTATAGTTAAAATGTATAACCGCAGCCACTCAATTGTTACATCAACTGCACCGACAATGATATGAATGAATATAATTTAATGGGTGAGCCTAGATTAATACGTGTTTTCTTTTCTGAGGAAAATAAGTCATACCAGGTCAGTAAAAGGTGTGTTAAATACTGGTTAAAAATACTCAAAATGCCAAATACTAGATTCGTTAAAAAATGTTATTTAATGATGTATAATGATGATGTTAATGGTCATATAAACTGGGTTTCA